>MU767745.1:7682-19843 GCA_026770625.1 Nicotiana glauca
TAAATGATCGAGTACGGTGTATAGGCATGGTGACGAGTATCTATACACCGGTGTCTAGCATGACCGTGGGTCTTTGTTGGTACTTGTTTTGGTATACTTTGGGACTCTTCCAAGCTAATTAAATGATTTTCTAGATAATGTGAGAAGTTTGAGGATTATTTATGAATTGTGAATTCCTTGGAGCATTGGCTCAAACGATAAAATACTATCGAGTAAGAAATGAAAGAATTGGAAAGAGATATGATTATCTCCCTTGCCGGGATGTGTAAGTTGTTGTTGTTTCTCCCTTACCGGGATATAGCTGTTTAATTGTGTTTTTTCCTTGTCGGGATATTTCTTGTTATTATTTATTTCCCTCACCTGTTTGGTTGTGATTGTTGTTTGGTGAGGAAGAGGGATGATGCATGAAGGGTCATTCCGTGCCATTGTTGATTATATTTGCACGAAGAGATATTTCGTGTCATTGTTGATTATATTTCCATGAAGGGACATTCCGTGCCATTGTTGATTATATTTGCACGAAGGGTCATTCCGTGCCATTATTGATTATAATTGCACGAAGGGACATTCCGTGCCATTGTTGATTATATTTGCACGAAGGGTCATTCCGTGTCATTGTTGATTATATTTGCACGAAGGGACATTCCGTGCCATTGTTGATTATATTATGCACGAAGGGTCATTCCGTGCCATTGTTTGATTATATTTGCACGAAGGATCATTCCGTGCCATGAAATGGGAGTTATGTGAGGAAAGCACGAAGGGTGATGCCGTGCATTTTACTTGATTGCTTCGGGTGAGGACGAGAGTAAAAGAACGAAGGTTGATGCCGTGCAACTGTTGGATTTCTTGTCTCTGTTAATTATTGTTGTGCCCTGTTTCTTATTTACGTTGTTGACTTTTATATCCAGATTGTACTTCCCCATAGCATGTTTCCCTCCCTTTTAACTGTTTGGTTTTGGTATTCTCCCCTTTTATTGCACATATATATATATTGAACTGCACAGGTTGATTGGTGGTCCTATCTAGCCTCGTCACTACTTCGTCGGGGTTAGGACAGGCACTTACCATCACATGGGGTCGGTTGTAGCATGCACATGGGGTCGGTTGTGCTAATGCTACACTTCTGTGCTTTTTGCACAGATCACTGTACCGGAGCAGCTTTTGGACCACAGCAGTAGCACATTGAGTGGGAGCTGACTTCATTCCAGGGACTACGAGGTAGCCTAGCTGGCGTTCGCGGGCCGGAGTCCCATTCCATATCTTCTATTTGTTTTCATTGTACCGAGATAGACATGATGTATTTTTTTTTCTATTGAGACTTGTTTGTAGCATTCATTAGTAGTCTGTGAGATAGCGACTCTAGTCTTGGGTAGTGAAATGTTAAGCTTCCGTATTTTTGGTTTCCAGTTATTTATGCTATGAAAGACTTCCGCTTTTATTTAAAGGTTTATTATTGTTATTACTGTTGTGTTGTTATACAAAAAGGTTTTAATGCTTGGCTTGCCTAGCTCTGATAGTAGGAGCCATCACGACTCTCGATGGTGGGAAATCCAGGTCGTGACAAGTTGGTATCAGAGCTCTAGGTTACATAGGTCTCGCAACTCATGGACAAACTTGGTAGAGTCTGAGGGATCAGTACGGAGACGTCTGTATTTATCCCCCAGAGGCTATAGAATTAGGAAAAGTTTCACTTTTGTTCTTTCTTTTTATGTGATTCTGTTCCTCAAATACTGATTGTCTTTCTACTCTGTGCTTTTGCAGATGGGGAGAACATGTGCTTCCTCTTCTACCGCGCAGCAACCCGAGCCCCGAGCAGCAACTCCTGCAAGGGGTAGAGGCCGAGGTCGTGCCAGAGGCCGAGGCAGGGGCAGAGCTCAGCCCCGGGCAGCAGTCCCAGAGGTGGAGCCTCATATTGACTATGATGAGGAGGTTCTAGCCCCAGCAGCTCCGGTGGGCCCATCTCAGGTCCCAGGAGGGGTCATGGTCACCCCGGATCTTCAGGACGCTCTAGTCAGATTCGCAGGCTTTATGGAGAGTGTCACTAGAGCGGGTTTGCTGCCAGTAGCACCAGCCACTTCTCAGGCTGGATGAGAGGTTCAGACTCTTGCTACACGTACTCCGTAGTAGGTAGCTCCCCAGGCTCATGTCCCAGTGGTTTAGCTAGCTGTGGCAACTCAACCAGGTATTACAGCCCAGGCCGGTGATGGGGCAGCTATGTCATCAGACACTTTGTGGAGACTTGATCGGTTCTCCAATCTTTTCACCACCACTTTCAGTGGTGCTTCATCAGAGAATCCACAAGATTTCTTATTCAGCTGTCATGAGATCCTTAGGACCATAGGTATAGTGGAGACCAATGGGGTCAATTTTGCCACCTACCGGCTTGCAGGATCCGCCAAGACTTGGTTGAGGGATTTTTGCCTATCTATACCAGCAGGGGCTCCAGCTTTGATATGGGATCAGTTCGCGGAGTTGTTTTTGGAGAAATTCCTCCCAGTCACTTAGCGGGAGGCACTTCGCAGGCAGTTTGAGCGCCTCCAGCAGGGCTCCATGACAGTTACGCAATATGAGACTCAATTTGTTGACTTGGCACGCCATGCTATTGTGATGCTCCCCACAGAGCGAGAGAGGGTCCGGAGATTTTTTGATGGACTGATTCATCCGATCCGTCTCCAGATGGCTGTGGGAGTTGGTAGTGATATATCCTTTCAGGAAGCAGCCAATGCGGCCCGCATAATTGAGATAGCCCTCACACAGAGGTGGTCAGATGTCGAATAAGAGGCCTCGTCATTCTGGTTGGTTCAGTGGTACCTCGTCTAGAGGTAGGGATTCCTATGGTAGAGGTCATTCATCGAGGCCCTTTCAGTCAAAGCTCCAGGTTTCTCATGGTACTCCAGGCAGTGGTGGTTCTCAGCAGTACTATTTAGATCAGCAGCATATCAGTGCACCCCCACTTCAGAGCTTCAGGGAGGATATTCAGGTCGACAGGGCTAGCAATCGCAGTAGCCGAGGTCTTGTTATGGTTGTGGTGACCCCGGTCACATTGTCAGGTTTTGCCCTCGAGCCTCGGGCAGCTCTCAATAGCAGGGTTCTTGCCCAATGATTCAGGCAGCAGGTGATCCACAACCCGCCCAGCCAGCTAGAGGCAGGGGTAGGGATCTTAGAGGTGGAGGTAGGGACCGTAGAGGTGGAGATCGGACCGGCAGAGGTAGAGGTCAGCCAGTAGCTGATTGCCCTAGAGACATGGTTCAGGGAGGTGGGGCCCATCCCCAGTGTTATGCTTTGCCAGCCAGGCCAGAGGTTGAGTCTTCAGATGCTGTTATTACATGTACCATTCTGGTATGTGATAGGGATGCTTCAGTGCTATTTGACCCTAGGTCTACGTATTCATATGTGTCGTCTTATTTTTCACCCTACTTGGCTATGCCTAGTGATGCTTTGGGTATCCTAGTTTATGTATCTACACCAGTGGGTGATTCTACAGTGGTCGACCGAGTTCATCGTTCCTGTGTAGTAGTATTTGAGGGTCTTAAGACCCGTATTGATTTATTGCTTTTAGACATGGTGGATTTTGATGTTATATTAGGGATGGATTGGTTGTCCCCGTATCATGCTATCTTGGATTGTCACGCCAAGACCGTGACCTTGGCTTTGCCAGATTTGCCCCGATTGGAGTGGAGATGGACCCCAGGTCATGCCACCCGTAGTGTTATTTCATATGTTAAGGCTCGACGCATAGTCAAAAAGGGGTGTTTAGCTTATTTGGCTTACGTTCGCGATTTTGGTACAGAGGTTTCTCTTATTGACTCTGTTCTTATTGTTCGGGAGTTCCCAAAGTTTTTCCCTTCAGACCTGTCGGGTATGCCGCCAGACAGAGATATTGATTTCTGTATCGATCTGGCCTCGGGCACGCAGCCTATTTCTATTCCATTGTATCGCATGGCCCCGCCAGAGTTGAAGGAGTTAAAGGACCAGTTGCAGGATTTGCTAGAGAAGGGTTTTATCAGGCCTAGTGTTTCTCTTTGGGGGTGCGCCGGTGTTATTTGTGATGAAAAAGGATGGGTCGATGAGGACGTGCATTGATTACTAGAAATTGAAAAAGGTGACGATAAAGAACAAGTATCCACTGCCGAGGATTGATGATTTGTTTGACCAGCTTCAGGGTGCGAAGGTGTTTTCAAAGATAGACTTGAGATCTGGCTACCATCAGCTGAGGATTAGGGCGCCCGATGTCCCAAAGATAGCATTTCGCACTCGGTATGGGCATTATGAATTTTTGGTCATGTCATTCAGGTTGACCAACGCCCCAGCAGCATTTATGGAGTTGATGAACCGAGTATTCAGGCCTTATCTAGACTTGTTCGTGATAGTCTTTATTGATGATATTCTGGTGTACTCCCGCAGCCAGGAGGAGCACGAGCAACACCTCAGAGTGGTTCTTCAGACTCTGAAGGATAGTTAGTTGTATGCTAAGTTCTCGAAGTGCGAGTTCTGGTTGAGTGATAGCTTGCACGGTCGCTCATTCTTCATTATTGGATCGTATCCGTGATCGTCAGTTAGATGATCCCCATTTATGTGTCCTAAGAGACACGATGCAGTGTAGAGGAGCCACGAAGGTGACTTTGGATGATGATGGTGTTTTGAGATTGCAGGGGCGAGTTTGTGTTCCCAATGTCAATGGAATTCGAGAGTTGATCTTAGCGGAGGCCCACAGTTCAGGGTATTCTATTCACCCGGACACTGCGAAGCTGTATCAGGACTTGCGACAACATTATTGGTGACGTAGGATGAAGAAAGATATTGTTGCATATATGGCTCGGTGTTTGAACTGTCAGCAGGCCAGGTATGAGCATCAAAGGCCTGGTGGGTTATTTCAGAGGATTGAGATTCCCGAGTGGAAGTGGGAGAGGATTACCACGGATTTCGCTACTGGAGTCTCGATGACTTGGAAGAAGTTTGACGCTATTTGGGTCATTGTTGATAGGCTGACCAAGTCAGCGCATTTTATTCCTGTTGCAGCCACTTATTCATCGGAGAGGTTAACTGAGATCTACATCCGAGAGATTGTTTGCCTTCATGGGGTGCCGGCATCTATCATTTCGGACGGGGGTACGCAGTTTACCTCGCGCTTCTAGAGAGCAGTATAGCACGAGTTAGGCACCCAGGTTCAGTTGAGCACAGCGTTCCATACTCAGATGGACGGTCAGTCCGAGAGGACTATTCAGATATTGGAGGATATGCTCCGAGCTTGTGTCATTGATTTTGGAGGCTCGTGGGAAGCATCAGGCGGTGTTCAAAAAGTATAAAAAGTCCAGGTATATGAAGCGAAGGTCGAGTAGTCGATTAAGGGGATGAGTTCTGCCAAAGTGGGGAGTGGTGGATTTTGCATACGGGCTTGGTGTTAGGATGATTTCTCACCTTAAGGAGAGTTTGGAGTGATTTGAGAATATTAGTGCTTGGATATTGGGGTCTATGGATCTAATTTGAAGTAGGGGTTCTTGTGCGGTAGGAGATTTAATATAACAGAAAGGAGCCGCCTAAATGGAGAAGGATGTAGCATAACTTTGAATTGGAAGGATGTTGCCACACATTTAAATGATGTCCATGAGGGGTAAATGGACCTATATAGCTAGAGAGTGAGCTCGGACTCAGGATAGGTTATTGATGTCGTAGTGATTGTACCCCGTGCAGCAACGTTGGAGGATGCCGGGGAGAGCTTTCAATAGGTGTTTACACAAATGAGCAGGTTAGCGGTCGTGTGGTTGGCGAGGCTTCTGCGAAGAATTCTATCTGTTATATAGTAAAGAGATCGGTTGTGCAAATATGTTTGATGAGTCAGAATGTAATAAGGGGGTTTTACAGAAAGGTTTCGAGAACTTTGGCGGTTGATTGCGCAAGTTTACGTCAATAAGAGATAAAGAGGACAAATGAATTCCAGATTTGTGGAATAATGGATTCATGCTAAGTGGGAGAGTCCCACCGCTTATGATTGGGTTACATGGTTAACTACTTGCGAGATTTTTGGTTATTAGCATGTCGATGGGCTATTTCAGCTTCGGGAAAGGACCATAAGTGGTAATTTGAGCAAAGGAATTATTAAAGGTGTGCTATCGTTGACCTTATTTACCCATGTTCAGACTTGGGGAAAGATTCAAGATTTTGCTTTGCATAGATGCGGGTTCCAGGGAAGGTCATTTGGCGGGTTCTTCGCCAAGAGGGTATTCATGTGATAGAAGACTCATGGAGTTGACTATATTTGGGGCCAAGTCAGAGCAGGTGGCTCTCTATAACGGTCATAATAAATTAACGAGATGAGGTGTGATGCTTAATGATTTCGAGCGTATAGGTACGGTTAAGAATCAAGCTTGTTAGCAGCCCATGAGAAGAGGCACAGAATGTTCTGTGATGTTTTGGCTTGCGATATAGCAATTGGGAGGTATGAAATTGCTCGTGGGATTGAGATAGTGTGGTCTCGTAATTCAAGGTCACTCGCGATGCGTGGGGATAGAGTGTGGTAAGTGTTGAATGTAGTTGTTATTGTTTCTAAGGCAATTGAGGTAAATCGAAAGAAGATAAATTGGTTAGCAGTAATTTAGTTGGAATATTGGTGGTAGAGATCAGCTCTTTCAGCATGATTAAGTTATGTAAATGATTTGTGGTGCTGCGTATGAGGGTTGTCAGTCGACGTAATTGATATTATTCAGAAACATTCTTCTGTTATGGCTTATTATGTGGAAGTGGATTCCGGAAGGGCTATGGTGCCTTAGACCACTACTTAGAGAATTGTATATTTCCACGGTTATAAGAATTTGCCTATGTATTGCTATGTTTCTCCTGAAGTGAGTTCAGTGAAAAGCTTTTATATGATGAGGTGTTGACCAATTAGCAGTTCTGAAGTTATGATAAGAATTATGTTCTATCGTGCATTGGCATGTTGGGTGCAGTGACTAGTATGGTATTTGAAGGAAAAATCAAGGTTGCAGTTTGGTGTGGACCAGGATGTCACAAGCTCGGATGAGCAGGAAAGGAGTTTTGATGTTTAAAGTAAGTTGGTATTATCTTTAGTTTCACCTGAGATCAGTGTTTTGTAAGAAGGGCTTGTATCAAGGTTAATGATTCTTGATCGCTTTTCAGCGTTGGTACAGCCAGTGGTTGGGATGTACGGACCTGTTATGTGTTTTTAAAGGTTGTGGGAGCGAGTACCACAGGAAGATTGTATAAGTGTGACATGTGGTCACTTGATTGTTTAAAGATTTAAACCAAGTGTGAGGATGGTGGTAATACCATTTATTCGAGAATTTATGCTTGGATGGCACTCTAGTTATTGGGTTATATACTGTGGAGGTTCGCTCCAGCTATGAGGGTTGCTCTTATGTGTTATGAGCAAAAAAGAGGGTTATTATGGACCTTGGAAAGGTTATTAGCCTAGTCAGTGTAATCAGAATCAGCTTGAGGTTAGTGGATGGATTCAAATGTGAATATGGGCTCTATATCAGGCCAAATGTGATCATTTCAGTAATGCGCTCTTTATGGAGGAGTAGTCAGGGTGTTATTTTGTTGCCGGATATTTCATGTAGTGATGCATTGCGTCGTGTGAGTTGTGAGACGGCTTGAGAAATTGCTTATGTGTTGAGGATCTACTAAGAAGTGATGTTATATGAGCCAAATGGCTCTTGAGATTCAGATAGTATGACGCACCTCAGTTGTGCTTGAGTTTTGTACCTTGTAGCGCTATATGTCCCCTCAGGGATGGTATTATGCACCTAGCGTGCTTGTGACCGAAATTCGATATTTTATCATAATGAGCAAATTTAGCTCGATGTGCAATCTCCTTATGCAAGATCTATGTGCGGATCGGGTGGCACGCCGCCATAGGTATGTTATTTGGATTAGGTTGCATGCCGCAACAATGTGATGTCGAGTATAGTTTTATATATGCTATTTTTGTATGTATTGCTTCCTATTTTCTAATGAAAGTCTGTATTAGTGGATGAGTTATGTAATTCCTTCCAGAGTTCATTTTCCTTCTTGTATCGTGTTCGAATTGGTAGCCTATTGGCATATGGTAGCGTCATATGAGACTTTTGATAATGTTTGGAGTGGCTTATTGCCTGAGCAGTTGTATCGGATGAGACGAGATCCCTTGATCTAGGATCAGTGCAATCCGACTATATGAAGTATATTATGGAGATAAGACCACTATTTGGTTCAGAATGAGGTGATGGTTTTTGTTAGGGGCATAGACCTAATGATTTGTTGATTCGGCAGTTGATTATGAATTTCTGCACATCTCTTCCGTCGTGGCAGTATTGTAAAGGTTAGAGTAAGACTTGTGTATATCATAGGGTGCAATGGGAACATCAGATTAGTAGGATTTTGACCAAGTTGATTAGAAAAAGGCTATTATGGTCCGCTGAGTAAAGTGATGCTAGGTGTGAACTCATCAAAGTTATGCAACCATGTTTGGGTACAACGTGTAGTGATTAATACGGTGATTTTATGGTAGAAACAGGTCGGGCATAGAATTCAGGATGTTGGAATTGGTATTTAAGGCATATCTGCTTGAATAAAAGAGAATATCTTTAGAATTGACCGAGCTAATGTGCTCAATTGAGTTGTGGTAGCACGGGAAGGTGCATGAGAAGTTAAATAGAGATTTTAGACCACTCCAGTGTAGTTCTCAGCACGTTCGAAGACGAACGTATGTTTAAGTGGGAGAGAATGTAACGACCCGACCGGTAGTTTTGAGCCCTAGAATGTCGCTCTACAGTCTGAGGCCATGAGCAGCTTCAATTCAGGTAATTACGACTTGTTCGCATGGTCGAAATTGAGTTCCGAGCAGTTTGGAGTTGATTTGGGAAGAGAATTCTCATTCCGGAAGCTTAAAGTTGAAAGAATTAACTAGGATGGGAATTTTGAGTAAACGACCTCTAAATATGGATCTGAAGGTTCCAACAGGTTTGTATGATGATTTCGGACTTGGACGTATGTCCTGTTCGGGTTCTGGATGACCCGGGAGCATTTTGGCACCTATCGTGGAAGTTAGCATTTTAGAAGAAATTTCATAAGTTTGGCTTGAAGTGCATTTTAGTTTTATCAATGTCTGTTTGAGATTCTGAGTTTGTGAATAGCTCAGTATGGTGATTTTGGAGTTGGGAGCGCAATCGGGAGTGAATTCGGAGGTCCGTAGGTCATTTTGGAGCCATTTGGCTAAAGATAGAAATTTGAAGGTTTTTGAGAAGTTTGACCGGAAGTGGACTTTTTGATATCGGGGTCGGAATCCTATTCTGAAAGTTGGAGTAGGTCTGTAATGTCGAATATGACTTGTGTGCAAAATTTGAGGTCAATCAGACGTGATTTGATAGGTTTAAGCATCGAAAGTAGAAGTTGGAAGTTCTAAAGTTCATAAAGCTTGGATTGGGGTTGATTCGTGATTTCAGCGTTGTTTGATGTGATTTGAGGCCTCGAGCAAGTCCGTAATGTGTTTTGGGACTGGTTGGTATGATTTGTTGGGGTCCCGGGGGCCTCGGGTGGATTCCGGATGGTTAACACAACAAATTTGGAAGTTGAAGAATAGCTGAAGGTGTTGCTTCAGTCATAACCGCATTTGCGGTTCTAGGACCGCAGAAGTGGGACCGCATATGTGGTCAAGCCACCGCAGAAGCAGATTTTTGGTCAAGGCTCATGGATCGCAGATGCAGTCAAGGTTCTGCAGAAGTGGGACCGTATCTGCGGAAGGTTGGTCGCAGAAAGGGAAAAGGGGCAGCTGGAGTGGGCCGCAGATACGGTCAATGTTCCGCAAAAGCTGGAACGCATCTGCGAAAGATGTGTTGTAGAAGCGAAAAAAGGTGGCCTAGGGAGGACAGCAAAAGCGACATTTTAACCGCACTTGCGGAACCGCAGAAGCGGTCAAGGGACCGCAGGTGTGGAAATAGCTGAGGCAATGAGATATTTTAAGATCCAGGGTTGGGTTCATTTCAACCCCATTTTCCTCCATTGGAGCCGATGGAGAGCAACTTTGAGGTGCCATTTTCATCACTTGTCATGAGGTAAGTAATTTATGCTAGCTTTGAGTTAAATACAAAGTTTATATATGGATTTAGACAAAGAATTTGTGGAAAAACTTGGGGTTTGAGGGAAGACCTATGAATTTGATAATCTTTGATTTTGACCACGACTTTGGGTATGGAATTTAGAGAAAATCACATATTTGAGTTCGTGAGTTTATGGGTAAAGTTTATCTTCGAAAAATTTTGGATTTCTGGGCACGTGGGCTTGATGGCGTTTTCATCAACTTTTTTATCGGGGTTAGGAATTTCTACAAATTGAATTATAATGAGAAGCTAAGTATATATTAATGAATTTACATAATTATTGGCTAGTTTTGGAGTGTTGTGCATCGATTAGAGTCTTCGGAAGGGCGTGGAAAGCCGGTTATGGATCTTCGGAGCGAGGTGAGTCTCCTTTCTAACCTTGTAAGAGGGAATTGTCCCCATAGGTGAAATAATTGATTATGTTCTCCTATTTCTGGGGGCTACGTATGCACGAAGTGATGAGAGTGCATGCGTAGCTACTATTATGCTATTGTTCGGGTAGTTAGGACCCAAAAGCATGCTATACTTGGATTATTTACGAACCTATCAATTACTTGAACTGCTTAAACCACATCAAATTAGTAAACGAATTTCTAAAAGGGTTTAAACTTCATTCCTAAATTATTAAAAAGAATTAGCTTTTATTTGGATAACTACTCCATGTTGAATTCTTGATTGGCTATATGTCTGTGTGTTTTTATTTTGGAACGGGCCGAACGCCTCGACAGATTAAATAGATGCATCTATAGGCGCGCTATCGACCCTCTGCAAGTGCACAATTTATTTCTATTGGATCGGGTCATTGCCTCGGCATAATATGCACATGCTTGTATTGCTTCCTTGAACTTATTAAGTTGTTATTACCTCTTCATGGCTTGAGAATATTTGGATAATAATAAAAAGGAAAATCGGGAAATTTCCTATAAAAGAATTAATTGTTTACTTGTTTCCTTCTATTTGGATTAAAACCATGTTTGTAGAAATCCACAATTTAATGTACTGCTCACTTTATTATTGGACCATTCATAAGTGTCGAAGTTGACCATCTCGTCTCTACTTCTTCGAGATTAGGCGGGATACTCATTTAGTACACGTTGTTTACGTACTCATACTACACTTCTGTGCATTTTTATTGCACAGGTATATATAACTCTAGCGGCCTACTGGGCGTAGCAGCACGGATGATTCTGGGACTAGGTGAGCTGCATTATTCGAGACGGCCGCACCTAGAGCAGTCCCTTCCAGTATACTGTATTTACTTCCTGTCCACTGTATTCCGGACGGATGCTATATTTTATTTCCTTGTCAGTAGATGCTCATGCACTTGTGACACCGGGTTCTAGGATGGTTTGAAGTATTTTGTATTAACTGCTTATCATTTAAATTTGATTTCAGGCTATTGTCTTTTAAACTGCTAAATTTGAAGGAAAATCCGAGATTTCAAAAGCATTAAAATGAGATTTTGATTAAGTAATTTGGTTGCCTTGCCTGATAGCAGTGTCCGGCGCCATCACGACCCTTAGTGGATTTTGGGTCGTGACAAAAAATGTATTCTTTGAATCATTTAATATTTAATTAGTTAATTATTATAACATAGTGTGACGACCCGACCCGTCGTCTCATGCATTACTGCCCCGTTTTTCCCCGTTTTATGCTTCTTCATGTTTCATTATCAGTATGTGGTGTGTTAGGGTTGATTTGGATTGCTATTGGTGGAAAATGAGACACATAGTCTCTTTCAGGAAGGCCTATTCTAGAAAAGTCAACCGGATGTTGACTTATGAGTTAGAGGGCTCGGATGGGATTTCTGATAATTTGGTTAGCTTCAGGAATTGATTTATGACTTAGGAGTGCGATCGGAATTGATTTTGGAGGCCCTGTGTAGAATTAGGCTTGAATTGGCGAAGTTAGTATTTTGGCGAATTCCGGTTGATGGGTGAGAATTTGATCTAAGGGTCGGAATGGAATTCCGAGAGTTGCTGTAGTTTTTTAGGTGATTTTGGATATGTGTGCAAATTTTCAGGTCATTCGGACATCGTTTGGTTGGATTTTTGATCGAAAGTG
>MU767753.1:0-10076 GCA_026770625.1 Nicotiana glauca
ATCGGCCAAAAGCCAATGGTGCCGTTGAAGCAGCAAATAAGAACATCAAGAAGATTTTGAGAAAAATGATTCAAAACTCCAGGCAATGGCATGAAAAGCTACCTTTTGCATTACTCAGGTATCGCACCACAGTGCATACATCAATCGGAGCCACCCCATACTTGTTGGTTTACGGAACTGAAGCAGTCATACCTGCAGAAGTAGAAATCCCTTCGCTTCTTATAATCGTTGAAGCAGAAATCGAGGACAGTGAGTGGGTTAAAACCCGGCTAGAGCAGTTGTCACTTATTGATGAAAAATGAATGGCCGCAGTGTGCCACGGGCAGTTGTACCAACAAAGAATGGCCCGCGCCTATAACAAGAAAGTACGTCCCAGGAACTTCGAAGTGGGACAGCTCGTGCTCAGACGCATTCTCCCTCATCACCAAGAAGTAAGAGGAAAGTTTGCTCCCAATTGGAAAGATCCATACATAATCCGAAAGATTTTGCCAAAAGGAGCAGTGTATCTAGGAGACATTGAAGGAAATGATCCTGAAACAGCAGTCAATACGGATGCAGTGAAAAGGTACTATGTCTAGACCTCCTGGGGTGATGACTTTTGTGCAATTGAGATGATGAAGGCTTTCCTTCCCGCTACCCCAAACACTATCAATCATTCGTAAACCCTTTGAGCCGGTTATGTATTTTTGTTCACCCTCTTTGGAACCCGGAAGTACTCAAAAAAAAAAACATCTTTGTTGGAATCTGAAACAACACGAATTGAGAGAAATAAAATGAGAGAGTCTTATCGGTGAAAACCTTCGGGCACCATAAAGCGATGGTGAGTAGAGAAACTGAAAATGAGAGAGTCCGCTTAGTGAAAACTCGCAAAGAGCACTATCGGGCGATGGTGATAAGAGAAATGAGAGAGGTCGATTGGCGAAAACCCGCAAAGGGCACTGTTGGCCGAAAAGAAGACATCTCATCACTAAAAGAGTCCTGGCAAGGTTCCTTGGTTTTGAAATACGGATCAATGGGTTCACGAGAAGCTGGAAAGTTGGTGTGGGTCGAACGTCCAGTCCAAGAAGCATGTCATGTTCATTTGAAGCCAGCATGCACACCCCAGATAAGTCATTCTTTTCCCCCGAAAGGGACGCTTCTCTTTAAACTCATTCGCTTGCCTTTTGTATATTTCTTCCTTGAATCCCTTTTGGTTTAACACTGATTTCGAAATTATTACAAAGAAAGGTGGCAGGATTGGTTCTATCGTTCTCCGCCTGGTCAAAGTCGAAGAAAATGCCCAGCCTCAGCGAGTGCGTCAGGCCAGTCCCGACGGACCATAGTGGTTGATGCTTTCGAAGCAAGGACATTGGAAAAGAAAGAAAATCAAAGGTAAAGGTAGAATAAAGTGAAAAGGCCAGAGCCTACACGGGCGAGTCATTATGAAACCCTGAGAGTTGAACCCGGTCGGTTTGAAAAGAGATTCACCCTCAAGGCCAACAAGCAGCAAAGTTTCTCAATGGAAAGGGGGCTGGGATCAAGCAATTAGGATGATCAAGGCCACAAAACCAACCACCGTTTCAAACTAACAAATTGTTCTTTGTTGAAAACAGGTCTTATTCAGAGCAACCGTGCAAGAAACAGGTGCTACCCAAAAAGAAATAAATGCGCAAGCGCTGAAACAGCTTTGCCGCAGGAAAGCGACAGAAAAGGAAGTTTCCCGAAATGCTTTCATGCGTTTTGCTAACTAAAAAGGAAAAATAAAAAGAATAAGAAAATAAGGAGAAAAAGAAGAAGAAGAAAATAAATGAAAATGAAAATCCCAAAAGAAAAACAAATCATAGTAGTATATGAGCCTTTTCTTTCCAAATCCCGGCCAAAAAATCGAGGATCCCCCAGCCAAAAAACTGCGGAGCTTTTTCTTTCAAAATCCCGGCCAAAAAACCTAGAATCTCCCGACCGAAAAATCGTAGAGCTTTTTCTTTCCAAATCCCGGCCAAAAAATCGAGGATCTCCCGGTCAAAAAACCGTGGAGCTTTTTCTTTCAAAATCCCGGCCAAAAAACCGAGGATCTCCCAGCCAAAAAACCGTGGAGCTTTTTCTTTCCAAATCCCGGCCAAAAAATCAAGGATCTCCCGGCCAAAAAATCGCCAAGCTTTTTCTTTCAAAATTCGGGCCAAAAAATCGAGGATCTCCCGGCCAAAAAACCACGGAGCTTTTTCTTTCAAAATCCCGGCCAAAAAACCAAGGATCTCCCGGCCAAAAAACCGTGGAGCTTTTTCTTTCCAAATCCCGGCCAAAAAATCGAGGATCTCCCGGCCAAAAAATCGTGGAGCTTTTTCTTTCAAAATTCCGGCTAAAAAACCGAGGATCTCCCGGCCAAAAAACCGCAGAGCTTTTTCTTTCAAAATCCCGGCCAAAAAAACCGAGGATCTCCCGGCCAAAAAACCGCAGAGCTTTTTCTTTCCAAATCCCGGCCAAAAAACCGAGGATCTCCCGGCCAAAAAACCGTGGAGCTTTTTCTTTCTAAATCCTGGCCAAAAAACCGAGGATCTCTCGGCCAAAAAACCGTGGANGCCTAGTGAAAACTTGGGCAGAAAATTTCGTTCGTTTGTTTGTTTTGGTATCTTAAGCAGGTCGACCTCAAGACACAAGGTGTGAGACGACCAATGGACTAAATCTCAATCCAGAATCAAGAAACGAAGAAAATAACAAAAAGAGATGAACTCAAATGTGAAGCAAACAAGGGTGCGGATTGCTCAAAATCTGATTAAAGTCACAAGCTCCGCTGATCCTGTTTTTGACCTAATGCTGAATGAAGAAGAAAATACCTACAACTTGCGAGCATCAAGATTCAGATCGGAGTCCATAGCAAAATCAGCTAAGACTCAAGATCAAGTTTCAAGAGAATCATAGATAGGAATCTTGTAACTCATAGTTGTTAGGTATAACTAGCTTAGCTTTGATTTTCCTTTTGGTGTAATAAGGAGGTCAGCAAGCCATAGCAGCAACAACAGCAGTGAAATCCATAGCTTTTGGTAGTCCCAACTATCAAACATTCCCGAACTACACTGACCTGATTCCTTTTTAGCCAAGGATATGTAGGCAACCTCCGAAGCAAGGTGCGGTCAGATGGTTTTCAAAAATGCTTCATACGGAGTATTCGAGTGGGCGAAAATCGCTCGTATCCGCTCACTTATCTTTGCCCGAGAACTCTACGTGTTCCCGAGCAAAGAGGGGCGGCTGTGAGCACGTGAATTTTGCCCTAAGCAAATTATTCCTAAAAATTTCAAACAAAATGATTTTTCTTTCATTATTTTGCAATTTTGTGAATTCTTGTGTTATTTTCTGATAATTATTTGCATTTTATTTGTGCATTTTATTCAGTAAAAAATATAAAAATACTTGGCATTTGCATCTAGAATTTAATTTTACATTTTAGGATTAATTAGTAGTTAGGTTGCTTTTAGGAAAAGAATAATAATAAAAATGGTCCTTTTTGTATTTTTAGTTTTAATTTATTTTACTTTGCATTTAAATAGGGAATTTGTGTAATTGGAAATTTAGAAGTGTAATTTTAGAGTCAATTTGAGTTTTGGTTTTAATTTAGCATTTAACAAAATCAGAAAATAAAATATAAAATAAATATAAAAATACAAATAAAGAAAAGGAAAAGAAAGAAAAAACAATTAAAGGAAAATGGCTGCCTTAATATATACACGATTTGGGCCAAAATCATGCCCAACCCAATACGAACCCTTCCTCCACACCCCAGTCCAAGCCCAAATTAATCCCAAACCCGGCCTGCCCTCATTAAGCCAAAACGACGTCGTTTTGGACGTCGATTAATCTTGACCGTTCATTCCCTATGATCAAACGGCCCAAATGGATTCACAATGATACATAAAAATGTCTGAAATTCTCAATTAATCCTAGACCAGACCCCCTCTTCCTCGTACAACCCCAGCCTTGTAATGCCACCATCAGACCGCCCTTCTCCGCCGTGCCCCCACCACACCTCCGCCGTCCGCCGCCGGCCGGAAATCGCCGACGGCGGCGGCGAAGCTCCGATAAACCCCAAAATCACACCACAGGTGCTTCTCCGCCCCCTCTCCCCATATCTGGCCTTAGTTTTTCCCAAATCCTAACCAAAACTCTCGAATTTCAGATCGAAAGTCTGGTAAAAAATACAAAATAATCCAATCTTAACCAAAATAACACCCTAAAATCTCCATTCCTCCCTCATCACGAATATGGCCATAGTTTCTTTCGAATCATCACCAAAGTGTTCGAATGTTAACTTTAAAATCCGGCCCAAAACCCTACTTTGTCCAAACGACCCCAAATTGATACCTGATAATCCCCTGACCTCCCTCATCTTGAATCCTTAATCGAAATCCCTCAAATCTCATTGAAGCTTAGCAAATTTTGAATCTAGGGTTGTATGTTTCTGGACTGTTTTGAGGATTTTCCAAGTCGAGTGAACTTTGGTTAATATTATAGGTCTATTCCTTACGAAATGGACGTATAATATCAACTTGAGTTAATCTCGAAGGTTTTTTTTATGAAGTCCAAATTTCAGTAAGTTTTCTTCTCTGTCTTTTCTTTAGTTTTTCTTTTAGTTTGATTCGTTGTTTTGTCTGTTCAATCGAGCATAGTTTTTAATTTTTAGTCTAGTTTAACAGCATCTCGTCTCTATGATTGTTATAAATCCTTAGGTTAATTTTCATTTCTTTGTTTAAATTCTGATTCAATTTTGGTTTTGTTAGTTTGAATGCTAAAATGTTAATGGGTTCAATTAGTCGTTAGTTTAATTCGGTTTCTCCTTTGTTCTGTTTATGTGATATTGACTTGGGATTTGGCCCTGATTCCAGTAATTAGTTTAGTTTTATATGTTTGATAGAGGTTTTTTCAGTCCAGTAGTATAAAGTTTAAATTTCTTTTAATCTGTTTAAATAAGATTTTAATTTGTTCATATTGATTTTTGTCTGTTTTGCTCTTCTGGAATTAATATGGATTAATTACAGTTCAGGAGTTTGTTTGTTGGCTGTTAATTCAATGATAGTATTATTTGGTATTGGTTTTGAGTTGGTTTAGGTGATTGGTTATAGCTGTTGAAGGTTTAATTAGAATCGGTAATTTCAAGGGGTTTTTAGGGGTAGTTTGGGCATAGAAAAGGGCTGTTTTATGAAGAATAGTAAATTTAAAACTAAGATAAGGGTAGTATAAATATTGTATAGTTTAAAAAACCCTAGGGCCTTCTAGAATAGGACTTTAGTGTAGATTTCAGCAAACTTAGGGCAGTAACTTGAGAAACAAGTCAGAAATTGAAGGTTTAATAGGTGAAATCTGAAATTAAAAGAGGGAAAAAATATATGAAAACTTCCAGAACTTTCTGCCCTGTTATGGCCTATAAAAGGCAGCCCTAGTACCTTCACTAACAAGTTTACACACCCCTGAAAATTCCCAGAGTTTTTCAGCCATAAAATTCCCCCACAAAACCCCTCCTTATGGATCTGAGCCTGAAATTTAAATTTCAAAATCTGTAGGAATTCAAAATCCTCTTTTAGATCTTAGAATTTTCAGAAAAAACCAAAAACAACAAAAAAAATCTTAAAAAAATATCCAAAATATGTACCGTTCCATTGATTTCTAGGTGAAATTTGGGTTCTAAACACTGATTCTTTCCTCTTTTGACTGCTGCACCTGCTTTGAATTCTACTGGTTCTGTTTTTGAGTTTATTCGAGCTCAGTTATTCTGTTTTGAGGTGTTTGTGTTGCCGTTGGTTTTACAAATTCATTCTAGGCTTGGCGTGAGTGTGTTTGCTGGGTTGAAATTGGGTTTCGCTATTGGTTTGAGCTTAGTTTGCTGCTGCTGTTGTATTGCTGTTGCTAACTTCCTTCTTCTGTTAAAATTCATTATCCAGGTACACATTCTAATCGTGTATGATGAAGCTGTGAAGTGAAATAATGAAATGAAGTTTTCGTCCATTTGTTTCTGAGGAAAGGTGCGCCTGAGCTATCATAATAGAGGAAATGATACATGTTTGTATTTGCTTAGGGGTACATTTGACTTGTGTGTATATTATAGAACTGTACTGACTGGACTATATTGTCAGATCTAAACATGTTATAACTTGGTTCTCTTGGCATAGTGTGATAACTGGAGTAGAAAGTTAATTTCTAGATCTACGATTCTCCTTTGTTTAATTGGAAATTGAACAGAAAGTTAGTATATGAGCTGGCTGGTTAATTTGTGATGATTTATTTGGCTATGTGTTATGTTTAAAATCATGCACCAAAAGTGGTTAAGTCGTTGTGGAATTGGCTTATAAGTATTGCTACATGATAAAGGTGTTCAACGGTTCAGTTATGTAGAGTTTCATAGTTTGTTTAAAATCGAATCAGGATTGATAGTTATCACCATTTTGTAGAATCCATTAACAATAATCTCTGTTCAAAGTGATATCACATTTAGATTGAAATAGTTCGTTAGTTCTCTTTAAATTTGTTTCATTGATAATATTGACTGAAACTTCGCCTCAAAAGTTTTGTCTTCGATCTTTATAAATATCCTGAATAAGCTCATCTAATCTGTACGTGATTAAAACAAAATCGAATGGGTAATGGATCACTAGCGTTTTGTTGAGTGGGTATAATTGTTCAAAAGGCCTGTTGGACGGTTTTGGGCCCTATGTGGATACTTAGTTTAGTCTTGATCTGGGACTACTTTTTTCGTTTGGGTTTTGTTCGAAGGCCCATATTTTGGTTTGCTTTCTTTTATTTTTAGAGACAAAAATAAAAATAGAAAATCATAGTTGCTTTTAGGTTTACCTTTAAATAAAAATGAGACGAACCTCGCCTAATAAAACGCATAAATTGCGGGGCCCTCAATAAATGGTTGAATTAAAATACTTAAATTTCGGGATGGGCCGTTTAGCGAATTTCACGGCCTTCCCCAAAATAATGATGCATTAGTCTCTTTAGACGCGATTTTAATAAAATTACTTTCCTAAACTCGGGTGTGCATTTTATGTAACCCAAATCCAAATCCAAAAACGTCGAATAAGAATGTTTCGAGGATCCAGGTGCATTTCATGTGACGTGATCCAAAAATACGTTTTTAAACGACGTTCACTTTCTTCAAATTTTAATTAAAGCGGTAAATAATTTTTAAATTGTACTATAGGATAACATGTATAAAAATCAGATTTTAGCCATTTATAATAATTTAAACGACCGTGCTAGAACCACGGGATCCGTGGGTGCCTAACACCTTCCCTCGGGTCAACAGAATTCCTTACACAGAATTTCTGGTTCACAGACTCCAATTGGGAAGTCGACAATTTTTCTCGATTTGGGATTAAACTAAACCGGTGACTTGGGACACAAAAAAAAAACCAATCCTATCCCAAGTGGCGACTTTGAAAATAAATAAAATGTCCCAATTCGAATAATGTCACTTTAAATAAAAAAACTTCCTTATACATTTATCTTTCGGGGTAGGTATGTAAAAAAGGAGGTGTGACAACCCCCAGTCCCCACTATAATAAAATTACATAGGTAGATTATAAGATTAGTAACATGACCTTTAGCATGTACCTGTAACAAGATGAGTACCCAGTACAATGGACTACAAGCCACTAGATTATTCTGTAACATGTAAAAACATGACTAGTTTAGGCTCAAAAATAAGACAGAGATATTCACAAGAGTTCAAGCGGCGTTTGGACATAAAATTCCAAAAAAAGTGAAAAAAATTTCAAGCAAAAATGGTATTTGAAAATTAGAGTTGTGTTTGGACATGAATATAATTTTAGATTGTTTTTGAATTTTTGTGAGTGATTTGAGTGACATTTTGAAAAATAACTTTTTGAAGTTTTTCAAATTTTCGGAAAATTCCAATTATCTTCAAGTGAAAATTGAAAATTTTATGACCAAATACTGATTTCGAAAAAAACTAATTTTTTTTCGAAACGGGCTCTAAGTTTTATGCATTGATGTCATTTATAAGGTACTAATCCCTCTGTTCCAGTTTATGTGAACCTAGTTTCTTTTTGGTCCGTTCCAAAAGAATGACCCAATTCTAAATTTGGAAACAATTTAGCTGAAACTTCCAATTCTACCCTTAATGAGAAGTTTTTATAACCATGTAAATACTTCTGACCCCCTTTTGACTTGTTTAGGATCACAATTCAAAAGGTCTTTATTTTTTTTTTAAACTCGTACCCGGTCAAACATGTTCACATAAATTAGAACGGAGGGAGTAACTGATAGTGTAAAAAAAGTCTTTAAATTGTCAAGGTATATAACTTATATTCTTACTTTAATGTGTTTAAATTTAGAAAATAGATTGTAAACGGAAAAATAATAAAATTCAAAGTTAGAATAGTTGACTTGCCTTATAGATTTGAAGAAGCAGAAATATGATCCAAAGTAGAAATAGCACAACTACTCTCTTTAAATCGAGGTTGAACTTCATAAGTTGCTGTGAGATGATAACACAAAGATCATTTAATATTAACAAGAATAAGTTACTGAAAAAAAAAAAAACAATGTAATAAAAAAGTAGAAATATCCATGCTGATAATTGAGGTGAATAAGCTTACTAGTGCAGTTTTTTCCTCCTTGGGGACCAGAGGTTCATAATCTGTATCAATTACAACTGAAAAACAGGAAGTAAAACAAAGTAGTTATTAGACTAATTTAAACAAAGAATTTAATGAAGTTCATTTTCCTTAAACCTGCCAAAAGAAAGGATTAATTGTTATTGGAATACTTACGTTCACCATGAGAATTAATTGTAGCTTGTTCCCTCGCTTTCTGCAAGTTTAATTTAACATAAAGAAGAATGGTTAATTAATATTTTTACCTTCAAAAAATTCGAGCAATTTGACCACCACTGTTAGTGTACTATCTTGTATAATTAATAATGTAAAATACATGATAACAAAACATCATTTGAAAGCAACAGTTAATTAAGTACGTATTACACGTAATAAGAACTATTTGAGGATTATTATTTTGTTGGTCCATGGATTAGTAGAACTTCCAGTGAGAATTGTTTTTCTTGAGCCAAGGATTTTTAGAAAACGGTCTCTCAACCTACACTTCCAACCAAGAGGTTGTGAGTTCGAGTCTCCCCAAGAGCAAGGTGGGAAGTTCTTGGAGGGAAGGATGCCGATGGTCTATTTGGAAACAGCCTCTCTACTCTAGGGTAGGGGTAAGGTCTGCGTACACATTACCCTCTCCAGACCCCACTAAGTGGGATTATACTGGGTTGTTGTTGTTGTTGTTGTGGTCTCTCAACCTACATAGGCAGTGGCGGAGCCAGAATTTTCATCAAAAAATAAAGGGGAGTCAGTATATAGTAAATATACCTAAAATAAAAAAAATTATCTAGCAATATAGTGTAATTTTCCGGCAAAGGGGTGACACCCCTTGGTTCAATGTGGCTCCGCCACTATTCACAGAGTAGGATAAAGTCTGCGTATATTTTACCCTCCCTATACCAAATATGTTATTGCTGCTGTCAAGGATTAGTAAAACTAACCTTGAGAATAGTTTCTTCTTTCCACATCTTAATCCCTTTAAAAAATGACCTTGATGAAGTTCCTATAAGCAATATTATAATAACAATAATTAAACACACAAAATATTTGAATTGAAGGAGAAACAATATATGAAATTAAAGCATTGCCAGAAAAAGGTTGTGCAAAGTTACCTAAGAAAAGGATGATAATAAGGACAGTTATGAGCCAATAGGGGAAAACAACACTAAGAGAAACACCAATGGTGATTCCTAGCATGAGCATAGGCTGAAAAAGTAGAGCTAAATCATAATCAATTATTGGTACTTCTCTGCATGGATGTGGTACTCTTAAGTTGTACCATACTGATGATGCTGATGCCACCATAATCATACCTGTAAAAAGCAAATCAACCAAATAGTTTTCAACAAGGCCAACTACATAATTGGGCCCTTAAACTTGGCCTTTTTTGTCACTTGGGCACTTAAACATAGAGTTGTTCCTATCAGACCCTTCAACTAAATCACATATGTGCCAATTAGACACTTTGTAGACCATCTGAGAAAA
>MU767753.1:22762-42469 GCA_026770625.1 Nicotiana glauca
GGGTGGGGGGAGAGAGACGGGTAAAGGTAAATGTGGGAAGATACGTTCCTAAATTAGCGCCTAATATAAATTAACCCTTAATTATATCTCTAATTTAAATTATGGTATATAAATGATAATTTGGTATACTGAAGTGTAATTAATAGAAAGCTTAAACATTGAGGGTAATAAGATTTCATATATGGTATAGGAAGGTAAAAATCCCTTCAAATAATGTCAGTTTCTTTTTGTACCCGTTATTATACAAAACCGAGTTCTCTCTCTTTCTCTATATCTCTCACTCTCTCTCTCTCGCTCTTTCTACGATTTTTTCCTAAATTCAACCAAATTGATGAAATTGATGACAAACAAGATACATTTTCGGTTATTTTTGTCTGATTCCAGGTATTTTGGAGTAGAAAACCTCTTATTTTGTATATTTTTCTGATTGCATGCGTTTTTGTAGAATCGATGTTGCTTTTCTTTAGGCTTTTGCGACTGATTTTGTAAGTTTTTGTCGAGTTTTTGTTCACAAATTTCTGTAACCTTTTGTTCGTATATTTTTTTAAAATTTTTTGTCATTGAACCTAGTTTTAATTTTGAAACAGAGCAATATGAGAAGACAAACTCGTTCGATGAGTTCATCACCTTATTAAAAGTCTGTTTCAATAGAGAAATCGAGCAACATCAGAAGAGAAACTAGGTCGATGAGTTTATCTCCTCATTCAACCACGATTTTAGTTGAGAAATCGATTGATGAACAAAATATGCGAAGTCAAAATCGTTCCGACAGTGTTAAAATGTTAGAATCTCGAAAGGATGTTGTTGGAAAATCTGAGAAAAAGAAGAGCAAGAGAAAATGTGTTGTGGAGGACGAAGTAAATTTGGGTGTCAAACCAAAAAAAACATGGTTCAGAAGGCAGAAAAAGTTAAAATTCCTTACAAAGTTTGTAAGGTATATACAATTTCAGTTATACTTTTTTCTATTGTTGAATCTTCTTTTAAAATTTGGATTTAGTTTGTGTTTGTTTGTTTTTAATTCGTGTCATGTATTTGTAGCCTTGGAAGCTCTATATTCCAGTTGGTGAGCCGTTTCCTGTTACTCATTGGTCATCATACACTAATGTGGACATTGTATCGGTTTTACAGTCAAAGTTGACTGATGTCCAACTTCGGATGTTTAGGGAAAGCTGTTTTGGCTATTTTCTTGATTTACCTCGTGTTTCTATCCAGGCACAACTTATTCGTTCTTTAATGTTTAGGGAGTTGGTTCAAGATATGTGTGACGAATTTTATGTGAAATTGAATGACGAATGTGTTTTACGTTTTGGTCTTCGAGAATTTGGTATTAGTGGTTTAAACTGTTGTGGTAATGAACCTGTTGAGGGTAAATTCAGTGGACTCAATAGGTTGGTGGATACTTATTTTTCTGGTTTTGAAGTGGTGTCAAAGAAGTCACTTATTGATTGTTTTGAGAAGAAGAAATGACAGTCTGATGAAGACGCAGTTAAGATTGCAATCATTTATTTCATAAACACATTTTTAATGTCCACTCAGGCTCAGAAGACATTTATAAGTAAACGTGATTTCCATCTTGTCGAGAGTGGTGAGTATGTTTCGTTTTCATGGGGTAAGATTGCGTTTCGAGCTTTAATAAAGTCGGTGAGGGAAAGTTGAGGGGGAAGTCTGAGTTTTATAGGATTGGTGGATTTCCTCTTGCACTACAGGTGTGGTTCTATGAATGTTGCACTGTAGTTGATCAAAAATTTGCTGTTCGCGTTGGAGATCATACACCACGAATATTGAATTGAGAAATGACAGGCAGACTAACGCGTGAAGACTTTTCTATTGGTTTCTTCAACAACACAGGGAATAAGGTACAATCTTTTATGTCTTGATGGGATATACATTTATAATACACTATAATTCATTATGATACATCAAACATACAATTTTTATACATCTTTGATACATCTAGGACTGAATCACTTTTGGTTACCATTGTAGTTTAAAAATATTTCTCCGAAATTGAAGAGCTCAGAAGATTTACTTTGCCTGTTGAAGTTACCGATGAGTATCAGAAATATTTTACATCACGTAACAGGGGAAAACTTTCTATTGATGATAGAGATGATTTTGTCTCGCCACCCCTGAAACACATTAAGGAGCTTGTCCCACCAAAAAAGGCGCCAAAAAATGTGCCAGGCATCCAACCTGTTGATTATGACAGTGAGTTGCAGAAGTAGAAAGATGATGTGAAGCAAGTATGTATTGGTCTTTTTTATATTTTTTTGAAATTATTTTTCAAATTGTATATTCAAAGTCTATTATATTTTTTATTTGTTTCATCTTGTAGCTCCATAAGCAGTTAAATTCCTTCATGGAATATATTTCTTATAAATTCAAGGAGGTGTTTGAGTTGATAAATTCCAAGGTATGTGTTTCTTTTTCGTTGTGCATTTCTTTTTATTTTTTAGTTAACTTACTGTATCCTTTTTAAAAAAATAGCTTGGTGCAAGCGAAGTCAATTATGGTGCACATCCAGAGGAAGACACCAGTGGTCGTCAAGACAATAATAATTTTGTGAGCAATATGGAGTTTGGTGGCAATGAAGATGGTGAAATGGATGGTTGTCAGGTGTGTTTAGTTGTGCATTCTGTACTTTTCCCTTTTATTTTCTTTGTTATTTTTGATAATTCGATTCTTTTAAAAAAAAATAGGTTGGTGGAAGTGAAGGCAAAGATGTTCCACATTCTCAAAGAGATACTAATGTAGCAGATCAATTAGGTGTCAATACTATGGAAGGACCTTCTGGTGTGAAAGTTGACATGTTTGTTACTTAAGTAACTTTCACACCAGATGTAGCACATGTTGGCGGTATTGGTGAGATTGCAGATGCGGTGGCAGGGGAGACGGAGGAAGAATCTGAGAAATAAAAGGTTGCTGAATCCCAGACTGGTGATGTTTGTGCGACTGCGCCAGGGGAGACGAAGAAAGAATCTGAGAAACAAAAGGTTCCTGAATCTCGGATTGGTGCTGTTTGTATGGCTGTAAGTGTTGGTGATGCGGCAGGGGAGACAGAAGAAGAATCTGAGAAACAAAAGGTTACTGAATCCTAGACTGGTGATGTTTGTACGACTGCAAGTGTTGATGCGGCGCCAGGGGGGACGGAGGAAGAATCTGAGAAACAACAGGTTCCTGAATCTCGGGCTGGTGCTGTTTGTGCGACTGCAATTGTTGATGACGCGGCAGTGGAGATGGTTATGTACAATACTGAATTACTTCCTGAAGTATCGCTGCAAATGGAAAAAAGAAAGAGATGTCCTGCAAAGGCCGTGCAATCTCCGTTCATTATTGTGTTTGATTTAGGTTCCAGTACTGGTGTTGTTGCAGCGAAAGCAAAAAAGCAAATTTATGCTATTAAGCATCCTTTTCAAAGCAAAATCGGAACTGGTGTTAACAGCTCTTTGTTTAATGCTTTTGCTGCGTGGGTCAAAGAAGGGAAGTCTAGAAAGAAGTATGTTTCCAACTTCTGGTTTTTTTCTAGTTTTATATTTTACTATATTGTCACTTATAGAATTATTTTATATCAAATCACTGTACTCTTTTGTGTATATATATTACCAGGAATGAAATTTACCCGAAGCATGTTAGTGAACTCAATCCTGCTTATGATCTTGGTGTATTTCATGTTGAAGACAAAAACTGGTTTTACATTTTAGCATATAATGGTCAGCCCTTGGATGACTCGGTATGTAAGAATTTACTTTTGCAGTATTTTTTTTAAATTGTAGCCAGTGTACACATGAACACTCAGTCCTGTTAAGTTAGCAGTGAGCATTCATTTTCCTTTATTTTCTGTGATTTTGGTTTGAAAAACAGTAGCTGCTTAAAGCTTTCGAGCGCATTTAGTGATTAGTTATTTGTTATGTTTTGTTTCAGCACATTGATATTTTGTTCTATTATCTGAGAAAGAAGGGGAAGTATGACAAAGACCTACCTGTAACATTCACCACCACAGATTGGTACTTCGACGAGAAAATTAATGAGTTGTGACAAGCGTTTATTGATACAGATGGAGATAGTGATGTGTGCAATCCAAAACATGTCATTGCAGAGTATATTCAGGGGTTTGTCTTGGATGCCAATGTTCCATAGTACACTGTCGAGCATGTCTTAATGCCAATTAATATTGCAGAAGAATGGCATTGGATAATGGATGTGATGTCCTTCAAGGATAGGTACATTTATGTGTATGACTCTATACGCGGAGGAGCTGCTCATCAAGCCGAAGTTCATAAGGCCATGGCCAAGTATTCTGTGTTGCTGCCTCATTTTTTCGTGCACACGCATTTCTATTTAAACAAAAAAGATATCAATTGGCGCACTGGTGTCTACAAATCAAAAGACTTGATTACCCCTTTTGATGTAAAACTGGTTGAAGGATTGCCTAAACTAGTCGAAGCGTATGAATTTCTTTCAATACAATCTGTTTTGCTTTTAGATTCTGCAGTTTGATAGTTGTTGTTCTTTTTATTTTTGCAGTGATTGTGGTGTATTTGCGACATCATTTGCCGAGTATTTCATTGAGGGCAAGACGCCTCCTAAAAAATTCAATGCCTATGCACACCGACACAGATTTGGTGCTCTCTTGTAGGATTATGCTAGAAAGAAGATGAAACTGAATACACAAAGTGATTATGAGATTATTGGTCGACAGAATAAGGCGGGAAAGCAGAAGAAGTAGTTACTTCTGTCATTGTTGTAGGATGAGCTCTATAATTTTATTTTTTGTATTCTGTTCAATTATGTTGTCATTATTGGAAGACGGATCGGATTTGTTTGTGTTTGAATTTTATGAATATTTTTAAGAATTGTATGGCAAATGAGATGTTTGTTCTGTTGTAAAGGTTTAATGAGTTTCAGTGCGATATTGGATTGTTGCAGTTTAGTTTATTTTGGTATTTTCTCCCTTGATTTTGATATGATAAATATACGGTAGTTTGTGATACAATGTCTCTTGCAGATACACGCATGATACATACATGATACATATATGATACATACATGATACAGATATGATACGTATATGATACAGATATGATACATAAATGATATACAGTTTTTAAATATGTATTGATGAAGCCACTTATATTTGCAAATTTCTAAAACTATTTTGCATAGTTTTCTAGCTGCTACGACTGTTTTCCATTAGTTAGCTTTGTTACTACACAAATGCAGGCATGAGTAAGAGCCTATAAATAGAGATACATAGTTGATACACAAGTGATGAATAGATGATACAAATGTGTTGCACAAGCGATACATATATGATACAAATGTGATACATAGTTGATACAACTTCTTTTTAATCAAACAGATGTATAATTAAACTTGCAACACGATTTTAAATGATAGGTCAAATATTTATTTATATCTAAAATTCAAATGACATTCTACAATGATATAATTCTTGATATATTGCATTCTTCTAAATCTCTATGATATTCAGTAAAGTAAGATAACAAGTAATTCTAAATTTGACATATTTCATCCTCTCTTTGGGTTATATCTACAAGTTTTCCTGTTGTGACCTTCTTCTCCACACTGTCCACATGTAATCGATCTTTTTCGTTCCCTTTCAGATATTGGCTTGCACCTCCCCTTCCTTGGCCTTCCTATTGTTTTAGTCATGTCTGGTGGCAAGACTTTTTAATTTAGAACTTCTGCAGGAATTTCCCATGTTCTTTCATCAAGAACCGGATAAATTGGAATTTCATAGGTCTTTAATAGGTACTTCGTGGTGTAGTACACCGAGCAATACTCAATGTGATCAATCTATTTGTATTTTAATACTGCCCAAGCATGTGCACATGGCAACTCATCCAACAGAAACCTTCTACAGCTGCAAGTTCAATCTTTTAGGAACACCATTCTCTGCTTACCCTTGTCAAGTACTGAATATAAGTAACTCGTCGAAGGGGTCACCTACAAAATTTATCAACTATCATTAGTGGTGACAAAGCAGATGCCCTCAAAATACATATACTAGAGAGCCTACAAGATTAAAATAGCTTAATATCATGTCAAACCAAGCAATATTTCAGAAGTGGGGTAGGCATAAATGCTACATTAAATTGAAAGCCTTTGCTTTTGTGCAGGTGGGCACTAGTTTAACAGAATCACACAAAGGGTTCAAGATATAACAGATCCGTAAATTCGGCATGATTACATATTCTATGCACAAGTATCTACAGATTCCAGTCATACCTTCATCTGATGGACAATTCAAGATTGTCCATCAGTATTATATCATATTTTTTTCCAAGATTAGTGAATGACTCTACTGCATTCTTTAGGTTTGTAACATTCTATTGTCCGATCAATTGCCTTATGTAGTCTAGCAAAGGCAGTACTGGGAGTTCCCTAGCAGCCTTGAGCGCTGCATTGATCGACTCCGCAATGTTTGAAGTCATTGTCAATGTTCTATTGACAGTGTAATGTGCTCTGGACCATCTTTCATACCCAACATTCATTAAGTAATCTTTGACCCTCTTATAAATTTTCTATACCTCTGCTATGTGGTAATCAAACTTCTCAACTGTGTATGCTTTGGCCATAGCAAAAAATATATCTTTGAGCAGCAAATGGTTTTTTTTTTGTAATTTTTTTTACATTATTCCATAGATGCCATATGCAGACAAAATGAGGTACTTGTGGATACAATGTTGCCGCTGTATTTTCAATGCCTTCATACCTGTCCGAGACTATGCACATTCCCTCCCTTTCCCCAAATGCATCCTTGAATCTCGCAAAAAACCACTCCCAGGAAGCATTATTCTCTAAGTCTGCTATGGCATATGCGAGTGGTATGATATTACCTGCTGGATCTTGTGTTGATGCTATCAATAATGTTCCTCTATATGCCGATTTAAGAAAAGTTCCATCTACAACAACAACCGGTTTGCAATACCGCCATCCTTTTATAGACGGATATAGTGCAACTAAAGCATACATGAACAAGTCTTCCTCTGTTTTTTTTCAAATTTACCACCGACATAGGATTTGTAAGAACTAGCATATAGAAGTAGCTTGGCAGCTTTTCATATGATTCGCTCGGGTTCCCTCTCACTACTTGAACTGCATATTCTTTCGATCTTCATGCTTGCATATATGTCATCTGAAGACCATACTGCTTGTTCATGTCTCCAATTATGTCATTAAGAGTGTATATTATTTTTGGGTCTTTATACTTGTCTATCAGAAGACTGCCGATGAGTTTTGCAGTAGCTTGACGTTGTGCGTAAGATCTGTCTTTCAAGGGGCATGAGTGCACTTTGCTAAAATTTCTGACCTTGAAAATGTTTGCTTTTTTCAGGCTCGAAGACTTAAAATACCAATCACAGTTGTTGTTGATGCATACTAGGTAGTACCTACGATAAGGATATAAACTTTTCTATCAATAGATAGAGCGACATGAAATACAATGATATATAGTGATACACACTGCCATCAATAATACTAGATGAAAAAATACAACGACTATACAGTACTAGACGGTGACAACCACAATCTAAAGTGTACAGCCACATACTTACAAGCAACAACTTCTTTTCTGCATAATTATGCTTCTAACATCAACTACGATATACATTGAGATACATAATTATACAATAAAAATTTTAATACCTGTTTTCACTTGATCTATGCACCTTAAACTGAAATTTTTCCTTTACTGCCAAGTGCTTCATGACTTTGATTATCGTTGCCTTGTCTTTATAAATTTGACCTTCTTCTACATCTATGTGTTGAGGGTCAGTTATTATTGTATTTTCATCAGATTCTATATCATTCCAGTCTTCTCCATCCCCAAACTCGATCATCTTAATTGTATTGCCATTGTATCTCTCCTCTACAACTGAGCTTTGAGCACATTCTGAGGAAATCACAATAGAATTGGAATTGTAGCAGATCATGTCCATATCCTTTTCGCTCGATGTTATACAAAGGGGATACATTGTAAATTCTGAGTTTTTTTTCAACTCAAGATATACACATACACCCATACTATTGTGTATCACTATTGGCGGAGAACTGTTTTGGACAGTGTATTTGATTTCAATATCATTCAACGAAATATCTATCATAAGTTGTTTCGAAATTACGTCTACAGAATCTTCAAAACTTATATTTGGAGTAACTATTACAGCATCTGCATTATAATCTACAAAGCTGTTGTCAACATTCCATCGGCCACAATATGGAATAAAAATTGATAAATTTGCCATTGAAGTAGCTGAAATTAGGTCAAAACTCATTAATTCCTTGATTGATTGTGATTGCAGTTCATAGTTCCTTCTACACAGAAATTGCAAAAGCTGTATCTATCCAGAAATTGCGAAGGTATATAGTGAAATTGATCGATTTTGAGTGAAATTTGGAGTTTTATTTTGAGAATTTTTTGAGAGAGAATGCCGTGATTTACAGAGGTAGAGAATTTCGTGATCTGTTAAATTGATACACGCAGGGAAGGAAGGAAGATCTTTAGCGTAATTCTCGGATAGAAGAATCCGTCCTTACGTGTATCTCTAATTTTGGACTACTTTTGGTAAGTGTCTAATTTTGGGCTAGAGGTCGGTAAGTTTGTATTTAAATTGGCTATTTCTGTACTTTTCCCTAGTTGTATTCGAGCTAAGGGTGTTAAACGGGTCGGGTCAGTCTGGTTCTGGACCGGCCCAGGCCGGTTAAAACCAGAACCGGTACAAGGGGATTAGGTTGGGTTGGGTTAAGGATGATTCACGGGTTGCACCGTTTACCTTCAAAATATCGGTTATCCGAATCGGTATAACCCGGTCGATGAGCAGTGTTATGAAACCGGTTAATCGGCCTGGCCCGGACCGGCCCAGATCGATTTAACGGTAATTTTTTAAATTTTTTTTTTTAAAACTAGGCCCAGATCTGACTGTTGGCAACGGTCCTTTTCAGAAAATGGCCATTGCCCAATGGCTGAATTGCACAAATAACCCAATTTTGTTTTTTTTTTTTTAAAAATTAACCCCCCTATGAAAAACTATAAATATCCCCCTTCTCATTTCTTCACTCATCTGTCAATTCTCAATTCAAGACTTCAAGTTAAATCATGCCTCGTACTTATACAACGCGCTCATATGTTTGGGAACACTTTGAGGTGGTAGAAGAAAATGAAGAAGTTCAGAAAGTAAAGTGCAAGAACTGTGGTCTAGTCTTAAATCGTAGTCCAAAGTGTAGCACAGGTAGTTTGAGGAGGCATATAAAGAATTGTCTTGAGCATCCTCCGAAAATTCATATTTAAGTTGATTTGAGACAATTTGTGTTATTTTAAAATTATTAGACGTATTTATGCTTAATGTTTTAGTTTGTTAGATTAATTTGAAGTATTATTATGCAAACTTCATGTATTTATGCTTAAAATTACTATTTTTTTGTTAATTTTTTATTTTAAAATTATTAGACATATTTATGCTTAAAATTACTATTTTTTTTGTTAATTTACTTGTTCAATGCAAACTTCAATTTCGTAATTTTGAAATAAATGTAGCACTTGCAATTTATTCTCATCTTCCTTGTATTCTTTATATTAATACAAAGTATTAATATAACTTACAATAGTTTTACAAAATACAATTTTTTTTTGTAAAAATACACTAAACCCGGCCCGGCCCCCTCATAAGCCTTACGGTTCAATTTTTACCTGGATGAAACCGAACTCGTTAAACTCGGTAAGCCCCAACCCATAACTGGCCCAGAACATAACCCGTACGGGTACAAAAATTTCCTACCCAACCCGGTCCGGCCCACCCTTAAACACCCATAATTCGAGCTATGAGTTCTGTAGTCGCCTCTATTAGGGAAAATTTCACCCCAAATATGAAATTTTTCGACGCAAAATTTTTGTCGAATCCTAATACAAATACCGAACACCAAATAGAAAACCAATTTCTTTTAATTGTAAGTGCATTAATCAATAAGAATTCAATCTTAGTCAAACATTTAAGATAAGCTATTAAAATTAAGAGATACGAACAAAATAAATTATAATTAAGAAAAGCGCGTCCAAACTAAAAATATGATCCATTAATTAAATGCTTTACAAAGGAATCTATCCAAACTCCAATAAGGCAATACTTCTTCCGGTCCACTTTAATCGATTTTTTTGCCTTTTTTTTAAGGTCCATAGTGTTTGATTTTTCAAATAGCAAGAAAGAATTAACTTACTTTTTTCAAAGTTACCCCGGAGATAAGAGCCTAAAGTATTTATTGTATTTCCAATGAGCAAATTTAAGGTTAATATGATCAATTACATTGTTAATTAAAGATGGATTCTTTAATATATGTAAAAATAGCCAAAAAAATTATTTAAAGTAGAACGGAGGGAGTAACAATATTTGAGTCAAACAAAGCAAGAAAATTAGCGTGAAATTGGCGTAATGAAGTTTGACGTTATTGATCCTCACTATATAGTATATACACACACAAAAGGAGGGGGAAAGTTGACGTTATAGGGTGGAAAAAGTTATGAATCAAAATTTTTTCTCTCTCTTTGCTCATGCTCCCGATGCACGATAGCTAACGTGCGCTGTTTGGTATTTCCATGGCGAATGGTAGAGGTAAGGGACGTGGACGGAGTCGAGGAAGGCCCAGGAAGAACCCCATAGCTATCTCTAGTAGCTCTGTGGGAATTCGAACTCAAGCTGAAGAAATTTCGCAGGATAAAGTAGCTACACCAGTGGTTGAACAAGGTACAAGCTGTGAAGCTGAATCTTCAATAACAAAAGCAAAGAAGAGGCTTGATCTAAGTACTCCGGGGATAACCAGTAGCTTTGAAGAGGTACATATCCAACATGCAAACAAGGAGATCCCTGGATCAAGCAATGGAACAATGTCAACAATACATGCAGCAGGTGAAGTGATGCCAATGATGGATAATCAGCCTACAGAAGCAACTCATAAGCAAGTAAAAGCATGGAAAAATCTATTCTGGGGGAATCGAGCAGCAGAAAATGGTATGTGCTTAACTTACATACCACCACAAATTATAGATGGCCAAGTTGTGGTTCAACTAGATAAAATTGAGGTAGATCTGGAAACAGAGAAGTGGAGGAGTGCGGTAATTGCATATATAATTGGGGATTCTCCAGGTTATAATGCTATGAAAAGGTTCATTGGGATAAATTGGGCAAATATGGTGGAGCCGGAGTTATATCTATATGAGAAAGGGTACTATATCATCAAATTCCAAAATATTGATGATATGAAAAAAATTCTCTATTCTGGACCCTATTCTTTCAACAATAGGCCTATCATATTGAAGCAGTAGACACCAGAATTTGATTTAAGGTGGAATTTCCCACTGAAATTCCTTTATGGGTACAATTTCCTAATCTTCCAATGAATTGCTGGGGTCACAACTCTTTGATTAGAATGGCTAGTGCAATAGTACTCCAATTTATGCAGGTGAATGTACTGCAAAGAAAAAGAGAGTATCATTTGCAAGGATGTTGATAGAAGTAAATATTACCAGAGAATTGCCTATGGAGATAAAGGTAATGGATCCTAATGGGAAGACATTCCAAAAAGATGTTAGATATGACTGGAAATCAGAATTCTGCCAGAAATGTTTAGTGGTTGGACATAGATGTGGTATGGAACAGCAACAATACAAACAACAAGATAAACAACAAGGCAAAAGAAGAGAAGCAAAGAAAGTAAAAATGGAATGGAGAACCAAAGGCCTAGTGAAAGAAGGGGTGAATTTAGCAGGGGAAGCTAGCCTACAGCAGAAGGAAGCTCAGATACTTAGTCAAAGAGAATCTGCAGACAAGGAGAATATTCAGCCAATGGTGAATTAGGCAAATGCCCAGCAGGATCACATACAGACAGCCTCCCAGCAACAGAGTAAAGTAGAACAATTAATGGACAAAGGCAAAGCTATAGAGGACAAATTTGAACTGGATATGATAGACTTTCCAACTCTGTCACCCATTGCTATGAGGAATTCCTTTGGACCATTGAATAAGGGATCATGGTGTACTAGCAGTGTACCTCCTGATAAAGGTAGAAGTAGACTAACTTGCTGATGAAGTGGAAATTTTGGAATATAAGAGGTGTAAATAAGAGGTTAGTAGCCAAAGAATAAAGCTAGCAGTTATAGTGAAAACAAGAGTTAAGGAACATAATGCCAATAAAATCATGTCAAGAATACTGCCAGGGCGGAACTATGCTACCAACTATCAGGATGCTTTAAATGGGAGGATATGGTTTACTTGGGACTCTTAGTGGTATAATGTTACTATTTTGAGTGTTGCAGCTCAATTCATACACTGTTTGGTTCAAGATAGGTGGGAATAATTGATTGTGCAGTTACAGCTATATATGGTTACAATACCATTGAGCAAAGGAAGCTATTATGGAGTGGTCTTAAGGACACTGCAGTAGGAAATACAAAACCATGGTTGATATGTGGGGATTTCAATGCAGTCCTCTATACTAATGATAGGCTGATGGGAAACCCCATTACATAAATAGAAGTGCAGGACTTTGCTGACTGTATAACTAACATATATAGCTCTGAATGAACTAGCATGGACATGTGATTATTACACATGGTCTAATAAATAACATGGAGTAGAAAGAATCAACAGCAGAATTCACAGAGCTTTTGGAAATTATGAGTGGATAATGCAGTGGGGTCATGTGAATATGGAATATGGATTGCCATTTGTATCTGATCATAGTCCAATGATATTAACTCTTCACTCAGCTCCCAAATCTGGTAAAACACCTTTTAGATTCTATCATGACCCAAACCCCGCACTGGTCGTGATGTCGCCTCTCATGAAGACGAGGCCAGCCAACTAACCCAACTTATCTTTTTAGAATAGTTAACATTAATAATCAGCTTTAATATAATTAAATAACCACAGTCTATCAAAAGATCTCTTTAATAAGTGCAGAATAAAACCCAAACACACCCCAAATCGGGGTGTCATAAGTCACGTGCATCTATCAGAGTATAAATACAACTACAAGACCTAAAATATACAAAGCCGGAATAATGAACCAAAAGAGAGAAAAATGGTATTGCGAACGCAGGCAGTCACCTCGCTACTCCTATAGCTCTGCCTCTGATCAGCCAAAACCCACTACCGGGTGAACAAACACCTACATCTGCATGCGAGGTGTAGGGACTAAAGTGAGTACTCCAACTCAATGAGTAATAAGGGTATAACAACTGAGCAGTAAGAAATCACGTAAAGCAAACCATCATGATATATAGGGGTAGTAAAAAAAACCTTTTAGAGGAAGCGGTAAAGCTGTAAAACCTTTAGAAATATCTTAGCTCAGTTTAAAACCTCTTTTGAAGATGACTTTTTCAACAGTTATGCAAATGAATGCAAAACAAATAGTGAAGATAAGCATAGAAGTCCGCCTCTCGGGCACCACACTCGGTTATCAGATAATACCAGAACAACAGGTAAATATCACAAGAAGAAGCATAAACAACATATAATGGCAGACAAATGAAATAATGCAAACACATCAAATAGTACTAGTACTGCCACGACGTGCAACCCGATCCACATATCGCTGCGACGTGCAGCCTGATCCGCTTATCGTCGACGACACTAATTGGGGGTGTGCAGACTCCAGGAGGGGCCCCTTACGGCCCAAGCGCAATAACAAGCCATCTCGTGGCATCAATCTAGGCCCTCGGCCTCATATCAATATCAGTGTCACACTGCTGCGGCGTGCAGCCCGATCCATAAGTATCCTCAGCATACAGGCCCTCGGCCTTACTCAGTCAACAGAATTCACATAAGCCACTCGGGCAACAATAAAGCATGATGCTTAGCTCAAAATATTTTTTGAAATATCATTTCGAGTGTTTAAGGCATAATAAACTTGGTTGAGTTCTAAAACAGCGGGAAATACATGACTGAGTTCAATTATATAATTAAAATAGTGAGGAATTATCAACAACAATCCCCGAAGGGTTCAAATACCTGGCACGAAGCCCAAATATGGCAATCAGCCCAAATTATGATAATAACAAGTAATTTCAGTCAAATACACAGTAAATTCATCAATCGGGATGGACCAAGTTACAATTCCCAACGGTGCTCTACCCCACGCTTGCTATCCGGCATGCAAGTCACCTCAATATAGCACTACGATGTGCAAATCCGGGTTTCAAACCCTCAGGATGTCATTTACAATCATTACTCACCTCGAACCTGTGAAATCTCTAGCTCGCGCTGCCTTTTCCCCGCAAATCGGCCTCCACGCGCATCGAATCTGACCAAAACCACAACGAATACGTCACAATAGGCTAAGGAAACATAAACCAATCAAAAAGAATCGAAAAACATCAAAAATCCCGAAATTTGCAAAACCCGAGCCCGGGCCCACTTCTCGAAACTCAAATTTTTTTACATTAATGGATTCCTTATCTCGCCACGAGTTCATACATATCAAAGTCACAAGAATCGGAGTTCAATTGACCCCTCAAGTCTCTAATCTTAGCTCTCTTAAGTTCAAGCCCTAACCTCCATTTTTAGTCCATGATTTCTTAGATTTTCAGCCTTAATTCATGTAATAATACCATAGGATTGTGTTTTAGGTCCAAAATTCTTACCTCAACGAAGCCCCTTGATTTCCCTCTTCAAAATCGCCCAAAAAGTTCCAAGGTCGAAGGCAAAAATGGTGAAATAACCCAAGGTTGCGAAATGAAATATCAAATAGGTCTGCCCAGACCTTTCCGCTTCTGCGGTCCAAGTTCCGCCTATGCGGCACCGCTTCTGCGGTTCCTCCATCCACTTCTTTGGAATTTCACTTAACACCCCAGGCCGCATCTGCGGTCTAAAAGTCGCATCTGCGACTCCGCAGATGCGGTCCCCATTTCGCATCTGCGGTCCAGCCTAGCCTTGCCCTTTTCCGCTTCTGCGACTTCCACATCACATATGCGATACCGCTTCTGCGATTCCAATTCCGCAGAAGCAGAAATACCAGAAGCAGTAGGCCTGCAATTTGCACAAGTCCAAAACTCATCCCGATAGCCATCCGAAATCACCCCGAGGACCCCGGGACCTCAACCAAAAATATGAATACATCCTAAAACATTATTCAAACTTGTTCCAATTATCAAAACACCTCAAACAACACCAAGACCATCAAATTACATCGAATTCAAGCCCACGTTCTTCTAAAACTTCCGAAACACGCATTCGATAAAAAACCCAACCAAAACACCTTCGAATAACCTGGAATTTTACACACACATCCCAAATCGCTTAACGAAGCTACGGTAATTCTCGGAATTCCATTCCGACCCTCAGATCAAAATCTCACCTACCAACCAAAATTCGCCAAAATACTAACTTCGCCAATTCAAGCCTAATTCTACACCGGACTTCCAAAATCACTTCCAATCGCACCCCTAAGTCCCAAATCATCCCACGAAGCTAACCGAATCATCGGAATCCATAACCGAGCCCTCTAACACATAAGTCAACATCCGATTGACTTTTACAAAATAAGCATTCCTTAAAGAGATTAAGTGTCTCATTTCCTTCTAAAACCAAGCCAAATCAACTCGTTCACACAAGACTCTTATAATGAAGCATAAGGAAGCAGAATATGGGGGAAACAGGGCGGTAACTCATGAAATGACGGGTCGGGTCGTCACAGATTCTTTAATGTCTGAGCAAATCATGAAAGCTTTATGTCTATTGTTGGAAGTATCTGGAACCAATGTTTCAATGAGGGAAAAATGAAGAACATCTGGGTAAAGCTGAAGAGGTTAAGGACTTTGTTCAGGATCCTAAATACTGAGCACTTTAGAACTATTAGTATGAAGATTGGACAAGCTAGAACAAATTTAGAGGAGGTGCAACAAAAGATAAATACAGCATGTAATGACACTCTAATTGAAGAAGAGAAAAGCTTGTTACAGAACTTGGAAAAATGGTCTCTCATTGAAGAAAGTGTTTTAAGGCAGAAAGCAAGAACTAAGTGGATTAAATTGGGAGACTCCAATACAAAGTATTTTTCAGCTGTTATGAAGGAAAGGAGTCAGAGAAAATAAGTAAATGAACTTATATCAACCATGGGAGATAAACTTATACACCCTGACAGCATAAAGCAGGAAGTGTAGATTTCTATAAATCTTTAAATGATCAGCAACTCAATCTCTGCCTGCCATAGACAAAAGGATCATGAAGAATAGACAAAACTATCACAAATGCAGAAACTTGCTCTATGTGTTGAGGTGACTGACAAAGAGATATATAATTGCTTATGTGCTATTGACAGTGACAAAGCACCAGGAATTGATGGCTACAATGCTTATTTCTTCAAGAAGGCATGGGTGATTATAAAAAAATGAAGTTAATCAAGCTATTAAAGAGTTCTTCAGTATTGGGAAATCGTACAAAGCGGTAAATTGTACTTCTATCACACTGGTCCCTAAAATGGCCAATCCTAGCACAATAAAAGATTACAGACCAATTGCCCGTTGCACCATGATGTAAAAACTAATTTCTAAAGTCCTAACTGGTAGAATCCAACAAGTGATAGCATCAGTGATAAATGAAGCTCAATCTGGTTTCATACCTGGAAGGAGGATAGTAGACAACATTATACTAGCTCATGCGCTAGTCAAAGCTTACACAAGGAAGAATATTTCTACCAGATACATGATCAAGATTGATCTTCAAAAAGCCTATGACTTAGTGGAATGGAGTTTCTTAGAGCAAGTCATGATTGAAATGGGATTCCCAGGAAGATTTGTAAGTTGGATAATGGAATGTGTGACAACTTTCAACTACACTATTGTGGTTAATGGAGAACCAACTCGTCCTTTTGATGCTGCTAAAGGCCTAAGACAAGGTGATCCTATTTCACCTTTCTTGTTTGCAATTGTGATGGGGTATCTCAGTAGAAGGCTCAAAAGATTGAAGGAGGTGAAAGATTTTAAGTTCCACCCAAGGTGTGCAAAGTTAGGAATTACCCACCTAAGCTATGCAGATGATCTCCTGATATTTGCTAGGGGTGACCTTAACTCTTGTCTCTCATATTCAAGAATGCTTCAATCATTTCTCTCAAGTATCTGGCCTACATGCAAATTAAAAAAAGAGCTCAGTATATTTTGGAGGAGTACAATAGAGTACTAAGGTGGAAATTATTCAGAAGTTAGGCCACACAATAGGAGAGTTACCATTCAAATACCTTGCCATTCCTCTTGCTACAAAGAAACTATCTCTGATGCAGTGGCAACCTTTAATAGAAAAGATAGTTGCAAGGATTTCCTCATGGACTGCCAAAAAGCTATCTTATGCTGAAAGAGTGCAGCTGGTCCAAACTGTCTTATTTGGTATCCAATCATACTGGTCACAGCTATTCAATTTACCAATGGAAGTTATGAAGATGATAGAGGCTTATTACAGAAGTTACATTTGGTTTGGGATCAGTACCATTACAAAGAAGTCCCTGGTGGCTTGGGAGAGGATGTGTACACCTAAGTCAAGTGGGGGCTATGGTTTGATTAATCTACAAGTGTGGAACAAAGCAGCTATAGCAAAATTGTGTTGGGATGTTGCAAGTAAACGAGATAGCTTATGGATAAGATGGATTCATGCATACTACATCAAAGATAAGAGGATTGAAGAAATGGAAATACCACAATAGGCAAGCTGGATGGTGAGACAAATTTTAAGTACCAGAACAGTTCCACAACAAATCCAACAAAGGCAGCATGTCAAAAAGAGCATGATCAGCCAGTTCTACTTTCAGTTGCTGGAAAATAGTCCAAGAGTTGCTTGAAAATCTATGATGTTCAAAAATAAAGCTAGGCCAAAAGCTATATTCACAATGTGGCAACAATTGCAGGGTAAGCTTCTAACTGCAGATAGACTGATTAAATGGGGAGTCAATGTAGATCCAAACTGTGTCCTATGTCAGCTAAATGAGGAAACTAGAGACCATCTGTTTGTGAACTGCTCCTTTACTAAAGCAGTGCGGCAAAAGGTACTACAATGGATGCAAAGGCAAGAAGTAATTGGTGATAACTGGAGGCAACATCAAGAATAGATAACATAGAGAACTAACGGCAGATCCTATAGAGCACAATTGTACAAAATGATTTATGCAGAGGTTACACATGGTGTCTGGATTAAAAGGAACATGAGAATATTTCAACAGAGAAGCAGAAGTGTTGATAGCATAGCTAGAGAAATAGCCTACATATGTAATGTGAGAGATACAAAAGGAATTAGTAGTTTAGTTCAGCATTTTATATTTCATTAGACATAGTATGTAGGAGGAATTGTCTCTTTTGAGTTTTTGATAGATATAGTTGCTGAGTTATAAAGCAGGCTATGAAATGTAAAGCTTATTGGTGATTAATAAAATGTTAATTACCTAAAAAAAAGTTGACGTTATTATCATCTGTGTTTTAAGTAGTCTATGCTAAAGTATAAAGTATAGACATGTGGAAAGAAAAGATCAGATCTCAGGGAAATATATATTACATGCTTGATAAGTTGGACAAGTATGACAATTATTTGTTTAACTCGAGGGTTGTAGTATTTTTCATTATTGACTATTTTTTTCTGTCCAAACTCCAATTAGGCAATAACAATATTTGAGTTAAATTAAACAAAATGTAGCGTGAAATTAACATAATGAAGTTAGGCGTTATGAATCCTCACCAAATACATGCAGAGAAAAGGGAGAAAAGAAAAGTTTGACGTTATTATTATCATATGCTTTTTACGTAAGTCTTTTGTTCATATATGCCAAAGTAAAAAATGTCGAACCAATATACTATATGAGTGACTTAAATGTGGGGAAATATTACACTATATAATATGATTGACAAATTGGACAAGCATTACAATTAGTTTTTTCCAAACTCGAGGGTTGTAGAATTTTTTTTTGTTTTCTGAAGAAAATGTTGAGTAAAGTCAATGATTTACTCCTCTTTTTTTTTGGGCACGTCTGAAATGACCCTAAACGTGGAAGATTTTGCGTATCTTTTAAGGAAGCCAAAAAAAAAGATACTTTGAATGGCACAATGAAGGTCTACAAATAACAAAGAGTGAAAGTAATTAAGTTGCAATGTGAATGAGTGATATGTGGGGTCCAGCCCATATTTTAAGGAACTTGTTTTCTTCCTTTCTTCTTCATTTTCAAAGTTGGCAGAAGCAGGCAGCCCACGTTTCTCATTTTTCTGTCAAAAATGACAGGCTGCAGAAGTTGAAAGGTCAAGGTTGGTAGGCATATTTTGCCTATAAAATGAGAGATTCAGCTCTCATTTTTAACAACCAATCTCAGAGGAAATATATCTGAGAGTTAGAAAGAAAGAGTGAGGTTTCACAGACAGGGTATAAGAAAATAGTCTGTGTATAAAATAGAAAGTGTGAGCGATATTGTAGTGAGGTGAAATATCAAAAGAGGGTTATTTCTTTTGAGTATTTTAGTGGTCGTTGTAGTATTTTACTCGGGCCTACAAAGTGTAAATTTCTTACTATAGTGATATCAGTTGCTCCTCTCGGGGTTGTGGTTTTTTCCCTTATTCAGAAGGGTTTTCCACGTAAAAATCTTGGTGTCATTGTTACTCTTTTATTCTTGTTAATTACCGTATCTCGGTGCTACATTATTATTCCGCTTTTATTACCGTGAATATTATTT
>MU767753.1:56481-72303 GCA_026770625.1 Nicotiana glauca
GCCGCAGAAGCGGTTTTGACAGAAGCAGCTGATGTCCCTTTTTCAAATATCCAAATTTTGATCCGTTAACCTCCCGGATTCCACCCGAGGCCCCCGGGACCCCAACCAAACATACCAACCAATCCCAAAACACATTCCGGATTTGCTCGAGGCTTCAAATCACATCAAACAACGCTAAAATCACGAATTACACCCCAAATTCAAGTTTAGGAACTTTAAAATTTCTAACTTCTATTTCCGATGTTTAAACCTATCAAATCACGTCCGATTGACCTCAAATTTTGCACACAAGTCATAATTGACATTACGGACCTACTCCAACTTCCGAAATTTGATTCCGACCCCGATATCAAAAGTCAACCCCCCTGTCAAACTCTTCAAAAACCTTCAATTTTCTATCTTTAGCCAAATGGCTTCAAAATGGTCTATGGACCTCCGAATTCACTTCCGATCGCACCCCCAACTCCAGAATCACTATACGGAGCTATTCACAGTCTCGGAATTCCAAACGGACTTTGATAACATTGAAATGCTCTTCAAGCAAAACTTATAGAATTTCTTCTAAAATGCTAACTTCCACAATAGGCGCCAAAACGCTCCCGGGTTATCCAAAACCCGATCCGGGCATACGCCCAAGTCCAAATCATCATACGGACCCACTGGAACATTTGGATCTCGATTCCGAGGTCGTTTACTTGAAATTCAAATCCTAGTTCATTCTTTTGACTTAAAGCTTCTCAAATAAGAATTCTCTTCCCAAATCAACTCCGAATTTCCCGAAATCAAATTCTGACCACGCGTACAAGTCATAATACCTGAAGTGAAGCTGTTCATGGCCTCCGACTGCAGAACGGAGCGCTGGTACTCAAAACGACCGGTCGAGTCATTACAGAACCACTCGTGCCTTATTAGCACTTAGACACCGCAGGATATGATCTCATTCCAATACAAACAAACATCTTCCTTCTCTATACACTGAGCATTCTTTATCATCAACAGCTCAAGACATCCTATTATTTCCACATATCTACGAAGAACCATGTAACCTTTGTCAAAATTTTGCTTCACTCGTGCCATCCTCGGCTCAATTCTTCTAACCAAAACTGATCCGCCAGCATACCTTGAGGAGGAACCAACATAGCACATAACCGTGCAATCAGCTAATCAACAGCAACCTCCCCAACTTGGCTCGACGCCATATATATTAGGACACATCAATAACCCATAATACTTTTACTCTAATGATACCACAATATCATAGTGAGATGAAACACAAATCATCTACGAGTTTGTGAAAACACCGATCATCTAGTACTGAAATCGTCTGCAAACCTCGCATTCACCCCCACGTCAGCTGAGTCCTCTCTCTTAAGAGACCCAGATTTTTAAATTACAACACGTACCTTTCAATTACACATGGGATCTTCTAACGTACACATAAGGATCATACCACTCAAGAACACTCCGCAGGAGATATCCCACCTGCTTCGACTTAATTTAGTATTTCAGCATGCCCTCCACCATCATATACGTTACACAATCATTTAGTCTTCCTGGGTCTGAACTCATTCCGCCACATGCATTGCACTTCACTCCCCAACTAGGATACACAAAAATATTCTTCACGCGCCCATATTCGGGCTACACATCAAATCACAATAGGAATCGAATCACTTAACAGTTCATCTATTATCCAGCAGACTTCTTCGTCACTACCAAGTCATACAGATACATCTTGCAGTACTAATATACTCATCACATGGATATCCAACCGCCGTTCCGGCCAATAAGGACAATATCGAACATATAAGTCCAAACACTTGCTCACATAATCAGCACCTTGGTGCTCAAGCCATAGGCAAGGATCCGGCCTCAAGTCCTCCAGACTGGCCTAACATCAAACTCACGGAGATCACATCTCGCCCCTTGATCGGGGAATCACAAGCCATCAAGGCACATACAATACTGAGCGCTCATGCGCTTATACAGAAGTGTGGGAGGAATTTAAAGAGTTATATTCCAAGCCGAATCAAGTACGCACGATAAGAATTCCAAGAAAGTGAAGTTTTTCCTAAAGGTTCTGCAGCCTCTCGAGGATAAATACAGACGTCTTCGTACCGATCCGCGAGACTCTACTAAACCTGCTCATGACTCGCGAGACCTAGTAACCTAGGCTCTGATACCAACTTGTCACGACCCAATTTCCAAACCCGGTCGTGATGGCACCTCTCGTGAAGACAAGGCCAGCCAACTTACCCAAATTGTCTCTTTAACAATTATTAAATATAATGAATAGAGAATACAACTTAATGGTATTAATAACGGATATTTACAGCCCAACACGACCCGACCGGGGTGTCACAAGTCACGAGCATCTAAAGAAGACTGAACACCACTACAAGGCCAATAATATATACAAAATAAAATCTGGAGTTAAACGGTGAAGTCCGGTGCCGCGAACGCTGGCGGTCACCTTGCTCAGCTACGATAGTAATACCTTCAATCCGCTATTAACCCGCTACCGGGTGAACAATACCTGCAACTGCACGTGAGGTGCAGGGAGTAAAGTGAGTACTCCATCTCAGTGAGTAATAAAAGTAAATAGTAACTGAGCGGAAAGAAATCACGTAAGACACTCCATTATGCTATATAGAACAGTGCAATCCTTTGAGAAATCAGTAAAACCGTGAAATCCTTTAGAAAAATATCTGGGCTCAGTTAAAACCTCTTTTAAAAATATCTTTTTCAATTGTTAAGCAAATGAATGCGATATCAGATAGTGCAAGTCAGCACATAAGTCGGCCCCTCGGGCACAACACTCCATTAACAAATAACACCAGGGTATCTGGTAACAGTGCAAGAAATAGCATGTATGCTAATGATATGAGAGTGCTGAATGTCATGCCACGTAGTACAAACAGGAACCAATGCATGAATGCAATGCAATGCATATGACCGGTACACTCAGGTACCCACTGCGACGTGCAGTCCGAGCCAACCATATGTTTATCGTCGACGACGCTCACTGGGGGTGTGTACAGACTCCGGAGTGGCTCCTACAGCCCAAGCACAATATCAAGCCATCTCGTGGCATCAATTAATTCCTGGTCAGTCATTGTTACCTGACCAATTTACAACATACAGTGTCATTGTTACCATTATTTCAAGTCACATCATACAGTGTCATTGTTACCACTATTTCAAGTCACATCATACAGTGTCCTTGTTACTACTATTTCAAGTCACATCATACAGTGTCATTTTTACCACTATTTCGAAATCACTGCTGCGGCGCGCAACCCGATCCATGCTCAGTCCAAAAATCAACATAAGCCCCTTGGGCATTTGTAAAACAGTAGTTCTCAGCCCGAAATATCATTTAAAATATCATTTGAGTTTTCAAAACTTAGAAGTATGGCTGAGTTTGCAAAACAGTATTTAAAACCTTGGTCTGAAACCAAATGATATGCGAGATATGCTAAAACAATAATATCAATCCCCGAAGGATTCACATAGTTGGCACGAAGCCCAAACATGGCAATTAGCCTATAGTATGATGATACAAGTAGTTTCAATCAAATACACGGTAAAATCAACAACCGGGACAGACCAAGTCACAATCCCCAACGGTGCTCTACCCCACGCTCATATCCGGCATGCAAGTCACCTCAATACAGCACTATGATGTGCAAATCCGGGGTTTCAAACCCTCAGGATATCATTTACAAGTATTACTCACCTCGAACTGGTGAAATCTCTAGCTCGCGATGCCATTGCCCCTTCAATCGGCCTCCACGCATGACGAATCTATCCAAAAACAGAGCGGATACATCACAATATGCTAAGGGAACAATACCCAATCGAAAACAATCTAAAAATAGCAAAAATCTCAAAACTAGCAAACCCCGAGCCCCGCGCCCACTTCTCGAAAAATTACAAAACTCACATTACCGGATTTCTCGTCTCGCCACGAGTCCGTACATATCAAATTCACAAGAATCGGAGTCCATTTGTCCCCTCAAATCACAAATTCTTATTCAAAAACGCAAGCCCTAGTTCTTCACTTTTTAACCAAATTTCCATGAATTTAAATGTTAAAATCATAATTAGATGATGTTTCTAGGCCATGGGACTTACCTCCAATTGATTCCCAGTCAAAACCCTCTTCAATGGCTCCCAAAAAGCTCCCAAGATGTTCAACAATGGAGGAAAATAATCCCAAGTCGCGGATAAAATGTCATTTTAAAACCCTTCTGTGAACAGTCATTTTCGCATCTGCGGTATCCAAACTGCTTCTGCGACTGCCGCTTCTGCGGTTTTCTATTCGCTTCTGCGATTTTCACTAACTCGCCCAGGACCACTTCTGCGGTCCAATTCCGCTTCTGCGGTGACCGCATTTGCGGACCAACATCTGCTTCTGCGGAAACTGACTCGAGGCCTCCAACTGCACATGCGACCTCCCTACCGCATCTGCGGAACCGCTTCTACGGTCCCTTTTCCGCAAATGTGGAAATATCTGATATCAGAACCATCAGCAATCACACAAGTCCAAAATTCACCCCGTTGGCCATCCGAAACCACCCCGAGGCCCCCAGGACCTCAACCAAAAACACAGATATAACTTAATACATTATCCAAACTTGCTCCAATCATCAAAACACATCAAACAACACTAAAATCATCAATTCTCATCGGATTCAAGCCTAAGTTCTTTTAAAACTTCCGAAACACGCATTCGATCAAAAACCCAACCAAACGACGTCCGAATGACCTGAAAATTTGCACACATATCCAAAATTACCCAACGAAGCTACATCAACTCTCGGAGTCTCATTCCGACCCTCGGATCAAAATCTCACCTATCAACCGGAATTCGCCAAAATACTAACTTCGCCAATTCAAGCCTAATTCCACACCGGACCTCCAAAATCAATTCCGATCGCACTCCTAGGACACAAATCACCTCCCAAAGCTAGCCGAATCATCGGAAATTACACCCGAGCCCTATAACTCATAAGTCAACGCCCAGTTGACTTTTCCAACTTAGGCTTTCCTTAAAGAGACTAAGTGTCTCATTTCTTATCAAAACCAATCCAAATTAATTCTAACACACCACATACCGATAATGAAACGTGAAGAAGAATGAAATGGGGGAAACGGAGCAATAACACATGAGACGATAGGCCGGGTCGTCACACTTGTACCGTCAAGTTCATTCTCCTTAATTCTTGGACTTAAATAGGTACGGGCGCTGAGTCTTTTGAATAACTACCCGTGCCTCTTTCTATGCCTCTGCTCGTATCTGTTGCAACTCGTGCCTATTTGCCAATCATAACTCTTTGATTGATCTACGTGTCATGACACATCATCACTTTAATATGTAAACTCAATTTTTCCCGATACCGATAGTCCCCCACTTGCCATTTATTCATCGATTGAATATTTTGGAAGTGGAATTTTATTAAAGCGGGAATTTTTGTCATCATTCGATGCTTCAATTGTCACTTCCATTTAATGTTCTTCACATGTGTCACCTTTTTATTGGTTCTGTAATTTTGCAGTGCTTTTTAAGGCTTTTTTACAGCTTTCCTATTCACAAAGCGTTAGTTATCATTATGACCCTTCCATCATTGCACCTTTTCCTTTGACGGTTGCTTCTCAGTATAAATATAACTTTTCTTCTTTGTCTTTACCACATAAAGTTTTCTGAACATTAAAATTTTCAAATCTTTATTTTCTTCTTCTTCGTATTATTATGTCTTCATCAAACCCTAACCCTAGAAAGGTCCCTATAGTCGACAACTTCCCTAACGCCCCCAGTAGGAGCAGAAGAGGAGATAGACTCCGTAATTTAGGATCTTCATCTGCACGTGGTTCTTCTATTCCTTCTCCTAGTTCTGGCCCTTCTTCTAGAACTAGAGGTTCTCTCTCACAAAGGTCTTCTTCTAGGGGTAATGATTCTTCTGAACCTCTTCGTGAACCCACAATAGAGGAGATAGTTCCTGCGGAACTATCTTTCTATAACGATAGAGAGTCTCTTAGAAATCAAGTATCTTCTTTAGATCGTACTGATATCTACCCCACTAAAATTATAGATGGTTTGATTCCTTTAGTTCATAGAGGCTGCCACTGGAGTCATGACTTCCCTATCATTATTCCTAATCCGAATCAAAGAATTACTTCCAACTTAATTGGATTTTCCTTCGTCTATACATATCCTTTCACATTAGGATTCAAACCTGCTATTGACCCTGTTATTCTCGAGTTTTGTCGTTTCTTTGACGTCTTCTTAGGTCAAATTGGCCTAATAATATGGAGGGTTGTTTCCTGTTTGAGGCATTTTGACCAATTTAGCTAAGGTGCCTTTTACTTTTTCTCATATGATTCATCTTTACTCCCCTAGGCTTTTCCGTAATGTTGTTTTTACACTAGTAGCTAGGAGCAAAAGAGTTTTAGTTAGCCCTAAAGATGATAGAGATTGTGGCTGGTATGCTCGCTTTATTGCTGCTACCACTGTTGGTTTAGTGGGTGAGGAGAACGTTCCCTTCCCTGAGAAGTGGAATTTTGCATGTGAGTCTTTTAACTTTCTCGTACCTTTTTCTTCAATTATTGATTTTTCTAATTTTACTTTTCTTTTCCAGCAACTATGGGAGTTGTGGAAGATGTTCCCAATTCCGTGATTGGATAGAAAAGCTTTTGACTATTGCACCAATGGATGGTAGATCCTGGAAAATTCTTTCCCAACGATTTGGATGGAAAGTAAAAACTCACGGTGAGAGATTTTATTTTGCTTTATTTTACATATTATTTTCTTCCCTGAACTTATTTCGATCCTTATTTCTATTAGGATTTTCTGTTCGAGAGTTACTGCCGAGGTAGTCGTAGCTTCTCGTATTGCTTTTGAAAGGGCCCAAGAAATAATCTCGGGCTGTTCATCGAAAAGAAAAGCCGTTGTTGACCAAGACTCTGAAGAAGAAGAAGACGGGGATTCCTTGGTAACAAGACCATGGGCCCATTGGTGCATTATTTCTGATGACGAAGCAGAGGCATCCCCCCTTAGTTCATTTCCTCTTACTGAGTCTATTGAGGCCTCGATTGTGATTCTTGATGATAATGTTGCTCCCACTGCTTCTCATAATTATGTTGAGCAGCTTTTTATCAGCGGGTTTGGTAGTGAAAGCTTTGGCCCAGTTTCTGATGAAGCACCCCTGGCTTCTTTTTCGACTCCCGTGTCTGTGATTCCTTCTTTGCCAATCTCGGCTGTTTCTTCTCCTCCCCAGGCTGCTGTTTTTACTTCTTCTATTGTTCCTCCTTCGACAATTCCTCCTCCACTTTCTCACCGTGCAGAAATTGGCTCCTCAAGTGGAAGTGGTGCCATGAAGCAAGTTTTTATTGAAGTCCCCGCTGAGGGTAATCTTTTAAGGAAATTAGGTCAAGCAGATGTGTGGCTAAAGCCCTTAATTGGTCCAATTGAGAAAGCTAAGCTAGAGAGTCATAGTTCCTTGACATTGATGAATGACATTGTGAATTGTTCTTTAAAGGTATTTCCCCCCTTTTACTTTGTCATTTTTCTATCTTTAGGATTCTCATTTCCTTTCCTTTTCCATTTTTAGGTTAATCTCATCGGCACAGAGATGATAAAAAGGGTTACCCTCACAGAGCAATTAATGCGTGATTATCAATTAGAGGCATTCAATTGGAAGGAACAATATGAAAGTCTTCAGATTGATGCGGATTACTTGGAAGAAAGTAAGAGTACCTTGGAGCAGCAGGTATGGGCCTTGACTTTAGAATTGGCAATTGTTAAGGCTTCCTCAAGTCAAGCAGATAAAGAAAAGGCTCGTCTTGAAACTTCTTTCTCCGAGCAGTTGTCCAAGGCAAGCGAAGAGATTAGAAAGTTGAGGGTTCTCTTGGGTGAGAAAAAAGCTTATGCTGTTGAGCTCGTGCAGAATTTGACTCAAGCACAAGAAGACCTCCAAGCTTCTTCTGATAAGGTTTGTGCCTTAGAAAGTTCCCATGCCTCTCTTCAAGCTTCTTACACATCTGCCTTGGCTGAAAATGAAAAGTTAAATAACGAAATTGCTGATTGGAAAAGAGATTATGAAATCCTTGAGGATAAGTCTGCCATGGACGTGAGTTGGGCATTCTTGAATTCTCGCCATGATACCCTTGTTGAATCTAGCCAAGAGAATTTTAACTTGGAATCTGAGTTAGCTAAAATCAATGAAGCTATTGAGAAGGCCCAGCAAAACCAAGATTTTCCTTCTCTTGTGGTCGAAGCTTCTGCAAATGTTGAAGCTGATACGGGTTTTCCCACTCCTTCAAGCCAAGTTGAGCCTGCTGCTGTTAGCCAAGTTGAGCCCGCTGTTGTAAGCCAAGTTGAACCCGCTGCTATTGATACACCTATTTTAGTTCCTTCCTCATCTCAGTGACAAGTTTAAGTTGTTTGAATTCCTTTATTTTTTTCTTTTTCTCAGGTACCTTTTTGGAAAGTTGAGGTTAAAACCCTTGGTCTCATTTAAGGGTTTGTTTCGGAAATTTAAGTCCCCGGACCTTTCATGGGGCAACATATATAAAAAATTTTATGACTAAGTTCATACTTAGTCTAAGTTTTTTAATATAAAGAAGTTTCCCGTTATTATTTTGATCTTCCATTTTGTTTATTCTTGCCTTCATTTCTAAGGACTTAAAGAATAATTTGCATTTTTATTCTTCAAAAAATACTTCTGTTAACTTCATGAATATTCAATTTAATCATGGATTTTTATAAAAGAGGGCCCTTTTATATTCGACACTTAACGAAGAAGACATCTCAACTTCATAACGGTGTTGACATACGATAAATGAAATAGGAATACACATTTTTCTTGAAATAACTTTGACAAGTTTTTATTTGAACTTTGTCTAGTTTTGAATAACACTTTACATGTATTTGAATTACATCCATAACTTTCTCGTAACTGTTTTTCTTGTAACAGATTTAAAAAAAAATAATAAACACGAGGTTTTTATTTATAACCCGTTTCAATACATTGCCTTTACCCTAACTATGGTAAGGTACTTGTTAAGGCTTAGCTCGTAACTTTGCTCTATACTTGACTCATTCATTGAGTGAACTTAAAGCACTTGATCTTTGATTATTTCTCAATCTTCTTTGCCTTCTTTACACATGCCTGTGTATATTGTATAGTCCCCCAAGTGTTTGAGCGCTGAAGTAAGAAGCCTCGAGCACTTGATTGTTCCTCTCATTTGGTCTTTTCCCTGAAAAGGAAAAACATACGGGACTCGGAGGTGTGATTATAGATATAGACTGCTTAACCCGTTTGAATTTCTATTAGAATAATTATAACCCTAGGCCGGGAAATTTAATTTATTCCACGTGCCTTACAGGCCGTGACTCATCATTTAGCACGAGTTAGCTTTTTTGCCTATCATCTAAAATAGTTAGTAAAATTTTAACAATTCAAAAATTAAAATTTAAAATACAGATACCTGAATGTGGGTATTCCTTAGAAATAATATCTCTTCAGGTGTACAACATTCCAATGTGAAGGTAGTATCTTACCATCCATTGTTTCTAACTCGTATGCTCCTTTACCTGCAATAACACGAATTCTATAGGGTCCTTCCCATGTTGGACTTAATTTCCCCGCATTATCTGCCTTCGTAGATTGAAAAATCTTTTTGAGCACAAAGTCCCCAGGCGTGCTTTTTGATTGTAGTATCGTTCTATGACATGCTTCTGTGCTGCCATTCTTATTAATGCAGCTTCTCTTCTTCCTTCAAGTAAATCAAGATTTACACGCATTTCCTCGTCATTAGACTCTTCTGACGCATATGTGAACCTTGTACTCGACTCTCCTATCTCAACTGGAATTAAAGCTTCAGCTCCATAAACCAATGAAAATGGTGTTTCTCATGTACTTGTTTTTGCTGTTGTGCGATATGCCCATAAAACATCAGGTAACACTTCTGGCCAATTTCCTTTGGATTCCTCTAAATGCTTCTTTAAATTGTTGATAATGACTTTGTTTGTTGACTCAGCTTGTCCATTTCCTACCGGATGGTAAGGCATGAATGTAATCCTGTTAATTAGCCAGCTTTGTAAAAATTCTATGATTTGAGCGCCTATAAATTGCGGGTCGTTATCACACACGAATTCCTTTGGTACACCGAACCAACATATGATATTTCACCAAATGAAATATCTGACCTCCTTTTCCCGTACCTATTTAAATGCTCCTTCTTCTACCCATTTAGTAAAATAATTAGTAAGTACGAGCAATAATTTTACCTGTCCTTTTGCTTATAGTAGTGGACCCACGATATCCATTCCCCATTTCATAAATGGCCATGGTGCAATGACCGGATGTAGTAACTCTGCAGGTCTATGTATATTATTACCGTACCTTTGGCATTTATCTCATTTAGCCACGAAACTTTCCGCTTCTTCTTCCATTTTAGGCCAATAATAACCTGCCCTAATTAGGGTTCTTACCAATGACCTTCCTCCTGCGTGATTCCCACAATGCCCCTCATGTATTTCTCTCATTACGTATTCTGTCTGAGAAGGTCCGAGGCATCTCGCTAAGGGACCACCAAACATTTTTCGGTAAAGATTTCCTTGCTTTAAGCAATACCGAGCTGCCTTTTTTCTAAGTGCATGAGCTTTTTTCTTATCTTCAAGGATGATACCATACTGCAAAAAAGCAACAATCTCGTTCCTCCAATCCCACGTTAAATTATTAAAATTTACCTCATTCTTATCGGGTTGAGAACTGAATGAAATAAATGAATAACTGAAGCACTTTCATCACTTGTCACGTCTGCCGCAAATGCAAGATTAGCTAGGGCGTCCGCTTCAACATTTTCATCCATTGGTATTTGCATAACTTTCCAGGTTTGAAACTGTTTTATCAAATCCCGTACATTTTCTAAGTACAGCTACATTCTTGCTTCCCTGGCCGTATAAGTCCCTAGCATTTGATTAACTACGAGTTGTGAATCACTTTTGATTATAATCTGATTTATGCCAAGTTCTCGGGCCAGTTCTAAACCTGCAATCATAGCCTTATACTCTGCCCATTGTTAGTTGTAGAATAACATTTAATAGCTTATCGAATGGTTTCACCCATAGGTGGTACCAAAACAATCCCTAAACCTGCACCCTTTAGTAAATAAGGTCCAAGTTCCTAGGTTAGCTCCGTTGAACACCTGCAATTCTTTTTCTGCTTCTAATTGCATCTCTTGGCTAAAATCAGCCACGAAATCAGCTAACATTTGAGATTTTATAGCAGTTCTAGGTTGATATGTGATATCATATTCACTTAATTCTATAACCCATTTAGCTAACCTACCTGACAACTCATGCTTGTGTAATATATTGCGTAATGGATGAGCAGTTACTATAGTAATAGGATGACATTGAAAATGAGGTCTTAATTTTCTAGATGCCATGATTAATGCAAGTGCAAGTTTTTCCAATTGAGGATACCACGTATCTACATCTAATAAATATTTGCTGACATAATAGATTGTAGATTGTTTATCTTGATCCTCAGGGACTAAAATGACACTTACCGCTACTTCTGAGACATCAAGGTAGACGAGCAATCTTTCCCCTGCCTTTGGTTTTGCGAGCAATGGTGGATTTGATAAGTATGTCTTTAAAGTTTTGAGTGTTTGCTGACATTCCTCATTCCATTCAAAATGATCTTGCTTTTTTAGAGCTGAAAAGAATTTAATGCACTTTTCTAATGATTTAGAAATGAATCTTACCAAGGATGCAATTCTTCATGTCAACCTCTGCACTTCTTTTTTACTTGAAAGTATATCAGGAATTTCTTCAATAGCCTTAATCTGTGCGGGATTCACTTCAATACCATGTTAGAAACAAGAAAACCCAAAAACTTACCTGACGCGACACCAAATACACATTTCTCCGGATTTAATTTCATATTAAATTTGCGCAAAATCTGAAACATGTCAGACAAATGAGATATATGATCTCTTGAATGCTGAGTTTTAACGAGCATATCGTCTATATAAACCTTCATGAATTTTCCCAGATGTAAGTCCCCCTGTTTGTTATGAATGAAGTTTTTTCTTCATCTATCGAATCTATTTTGATCTGATTGTATCCTGAATACACATCTAAAAAACTTAATAGTTCATGTCCTGCAGTAGCATCAATGAGTTGATCTATATGTTGTAATGGGAAAGAGTCTTTTGGACAAGATTTGTTAAGGTCTGTGTAATCTACACAAACTCGCCACTTACCGTTCTTTTTCGGTACTACAACAGTATTAGCTAGCCAATTAGGATACTTTACCTCGCGGATAGATCCAATTTTTAGTAATTTTTGGACCTCATCTTGAATCACCTGATTTTTGAAAGCTCCTTGCTTTCTCTTCTTTTGTTTGACAGGTGGAAATGAGGGATCTTCATTTAATTTGTGAGTCATTACCTCCGGTGGTATTCCTATCATATTAGAATAGGACCAAGCAAAACAATCCACGTTAGTTTTCAAAAATTCAATCAATTTACCTTTCATGTCCTGGCTTAGATTAGCCCTTATGTAGACTTTCCTTTCAGGCCATTGTGTGAATAACACTACAGCCCCCAGCTCTTCAATCGTTGTTTTAATGCTTTCATTTTCCTCTGGTTCTTGAATGAAATCAGGCCTTGAGTCCACATCTGTTCGTTCTCGTTCAGTTGAGGTTTGTGTTGTAATACCCTCAACTGGATTCTGTAACTGCTATTTTTCTTCGTTCCTGATACTTGACTCTGCCACAAAGTTAATACTTTTGGATATCTGTTGATCTCCACGGATTTGACGTATTCCCCATGGGGACAGAAATTCAATAACCTGATGCAAGGTTGATGGAACGGTGTCCATCTCATGGATCTACGGTCTTTCGAGAATCATGTTGTAAGCCATCTCCATCTCTACCACCTAAAATTTCGTATCCTTGATGACCCCTTCTGCAAATGTAGTAAGTATTACCTCACCTTTTGTCACGATGCTGGAATTATCGAACCCTGACAAAGTATGCGCCTTGGGTATTAATTTAGCTTTAGCTTGCATCTCTTGCAGGACTCTTAGCAGGATAATATTTACAGAGCTACCTGGATCAATCAAAACTCGTTTCACATTAGTGTCATGTACAAGTAAAGAGATTACCAGTGCATAGTTATGTGGAATTAATACACCATCCGCATCTGTATCATCAAATGTAATGCTTTCTTCCTCTAATACATGTCGCACCTGCTTCCCGTGGGTAATCGTGACTTTGGATACTTTATTTGCTGCTATATACGTCACACCATTGATTTCTTCGCCCCCGCTTATAACATTAACGATCCTTTTTGGAGAAGACTGTTTAGGGGGCTCCTGTCTATTCTTCATATATGCTCGCTTACCTTTCTCGCTGAATAACTCAGTGAGATACCCTTGCTTCAACAGATGATCCACTTCACCCTGTAACAACCTACAATCTGTTGTTTTGTGACCATGATCATTGTGAAATTCGCACCAGTGTTCGGGATTGTGCCTGTTTGGATTTGACCTTATTTCTTTTGGACAACCCACCTTATTACCCACGCCTTTTAAAATAGCTATGAGCTCGGAGGTGATTACATTAAAATTATAACCGCCAAATCGTGCCTTCAAGTCTCTGTCATTATCTCGTGACTCTCGTGTGTTGCGATCATTTCTATACCTCGATTATGAGATTGATTCTCTATTTTTGGATCTACGATCGTACCTTGATTGATCATGCTTTGACCGTGAATCAGTTCTAGCTGGACCCATATATGGTTTGTATATATTTTTACCGGACCTTTTTTGTAATTCCGTCCGTCTTGAACTCACCTTTTCTTCTTTTTGGGACCGCGGGATAATGTCTTCCTCGATCCTTAATTTTGTGCTATACCTGTTGTAAACATCATTCCATGTTGTTGCTGGGAATTCACGAAGACTTTTCTTGAGCCGCCTCGTGGCTTCTGAACTTTTTTCATTCAAATTGCTAGTGAATGCTATAGCTGCCCAATTACCCGGTACACGTGGTAACGTCATTCTTTCACGCTGGAACCTATCTACGAACTCTCTGAGCAAATCAGAGTCCCCTTGTTTGATTTTAAAAATATCTTCCATTCTCTTTTTGACTTTTTGAGCTCCCAAATGTGCTTTGATAAATGAATCTGCAAGCTCAGAAAAAGAGTTTATAGAATTTTCGAGTAAAAGAGAATACCATGTTAATGCTCCCTTAGTGAGCGTTTCACCGAATTTTTTGACCAACACTGATTCAATTTCTTGCTTGGTAAAGTCATTGCCTTTTACGCCAGTTGTGAATGAAGTCACGTGGTCTCGTGGATCAGTTGTTCCATCGTACTTTGGAATATCAGGAATTTTGAATTTCTTTGGAATTGGTAAAGGAGCAGCACTTGGCTTTCAAGGTTGCTGTGAATATTTATCCATCTCTATTCCTTTGATTACAGGCGGTACTCTAGGTATTTACTCTATGCGGTCACTTTGCTCCTTAAGCTGTTTCTGCAACGTTAGAACTAAATTTTGTAAATCAGAATTGACTACGTTACCTGGTTCTCCATCTTGTGACTCACTAGGGATTCTGCCACTGCCTGAATTGACAAGCCCGGAACGAGGGTTTTCCAAAGTGTTGGTATATGGAAACGGTGTTGATGGTGCAACAGGTAACTGGCTGGCAAATGCCTCAAGAGCTTTATTAACCTGTTGAGCGATTAACTTTTGTAAAGCTTCATTGACGGCTTCCTCGTTGTCAAATTGAGCATTTGCATTTGAGGACCCATCGGGAGTTCCTTCCCGAGACTGCCGAGGCGAGCTTTGTGGAGAAGGGATTGGAGTGTTAACATCTTGTGAGTCCCCTGGGAGTTGACAGTTTCCTTGGTTTCCCTGGTTTCCTTGGTTACCTTAGGTGTTGTCGTTAACATTTGACACGATTGTTGATGTAACGAAGTTTTTAAGAAAAAATAGATTATCAGATTTCCGGTAACGGAATCAATTTGTTTAACCAAAAAATTAAATTTCGATCAAAGCGATAATTTTAGAAGAACTCGGGTTACTGATAATCAAAGAATTAAAAAAAAAAGAATGATTTTGCCAACAATGAGATAATCAGGAAAACAAAGTAAACAAGTGTATTCAGATAGTGTTTCGTGTCCTTACAATTGATCCATTCTCTCCCTTTTATAGCAATTTTGGAGATATGCGTTTTGCCTTTTTCATAATAGGGCCATTATAGACAATTAAAGACATTAAATGCTACGTTACATGATCATTGTATTTAATACATATTCTCTAACGTTTTTAGTATTTAAGGTTCATTAAATACTGTATCTGCACTCCCTTGTACCGTCAAGTTCATTCTCCTTAATTCTTGAACTTAAATAAGTACGGACACTGAGTCTTTTGAATAACTTCTCGTGCCTCTTTCTAAGAAAAAAATTTAAAGTTAAATTATTATTGAATTTAGTAGGCGACATAAGAATTGTGACATTCCCGAAAAAAGTAAGAATAAAAAAATTCAAGTTGAAAATTATTGAAAATTAAAATTGTGTTTGGACATGAATATAAGTTGGAGTTATTTTTGAATTTTTGTGAGTGCTTTGAAGTAAAAATTTTGAATTATTTTTCTGGAGCTTTTTTGTACTTTATAAAACCAAATTCTTATTTTTTTCATTTCACATACTCACTTTTCTAATTTTTCAAATAATGATATATATATATATATATATATATATATATATATATATATATATATATATATATATATATATATATAT
>MU767753.1:83353-148411 GCA_026770625.1 Nicotiana glauca
GTTCGACTGAGGTCGAACCTGCTATATTTTGATGGCGAAGGCATGTGGCCTGAGTTCCGGCTCGACTGAGGTCGAACCTGCTATATTTTGATGGCGAAGGCACGTGGTCTGAGTCCCGGCTCGACTAAGGTCGAACCTGCTATATTTTTATGGCGAAGGCACGTGGCCTGATTCCTGGTTCGACTGAGGTCGAACATTATATATTTTGACGGCGAAGGCACGTGGCTTGAGTCCCGGTTCGACTGAGGTCGAACCTGCTATATTTTGATGGCGAAGGCACGTGGTCTGAGTCCCGGCTCAACTAAGGTCGAACCTGCTATATTTTGATGGCGAAGGCACGTGGTCTGAGTCCCGGCTCAACTAAGGTCGAACCTGCTATATTTTGATGGCGAAGGCACGTGGTCTGAGTCCCGGCTCAACTAAGGTCGAACCTGCTATATTTTGATGGCGAAGGCACGTGGTCTGAGTCCCGGCTCAACTAAGGTCGAACCTGCTATATTTTGATGGCGAAGGCACGTGGTCTGAGTCCCGGCTCAACTAAGGTCGAACCTGCTATATTTTGATGGCGAAGGCACGTGGTCTGAGTCCCGGCTCAACTAAGGTCGAACCTGCTATATTTTGATGGCGAAGGCACGTGGTCTGAGTCCCGGCTCAACTAAGGTCGAACCTGCTATATTTTGATGGCGAAGGCACGTGGCCTGAGTCCCGGCTCGACTGAGGTCGAACCTGCTATATTTTGATGGCGAAGGCACGTGGCCTGAGTCCCGGCTCGACTGAGATCGAACCTGCTATATTTTGATGGCGAAGGCACGTGGCCTGAGTCCCGGCTCGACTGAGGTCGAACTTGCTATATTTTGATGGCGAAGGCACGTGGCCTGAGTCTTGGTTCGACTGAGGTCGAACCTGCTATATTTTGATGGCAAAGGCACGTGTCGTGAGTCCTGGTTCGATTGAGGTCGAACCTGCTATATTTAGATGGCGAAGGCACGTGGCCTGAGTCCCAGCTCGACTAAGGCCAAACCTGCTATATTTTGATGGCGAAAGCACGTGGCTTGAGTCCTACTTCGACTGAGGTCGAACCTGCTATATTTTGATGGTGAAGGCACGTGGCCTGAGTTCCGGCTCGACTGAGGTCGAACCTGCTGTATTTTCATGGCGAAGGCATGTGGCCTGAGAACTGGTTCGACTGAGGTAGAACCTGCTATATTTTTATAGCGAAGGTACGTGGCCTGAGTCCCGACTCGACTGTGGTCGAACCTGCTATATTTTAATAGAGAAGGCACGTGGACTGAGTCCTGGTTCGACTGAGGTCGAACCTGCTATATTTTGATGGCGAATGCACGTGGCCTAAGTACTGGTTCGACTGAGGTCAAACCTGCTATATTTGTATAGCGAAGGCACGTGGACTGAGTCCCGGCTCGACTAAGGTCGAACCTGCTATATTTTGATGGCGAAGGCACGTGGCCTGAGTCCTTGTTTGACCGAGGTCGAACCTGCTATATTTTAATGGCGAAGGCACGTGGCCTGAGTCCCGGCTCGACTGAGGTCGAACCTACTATATTTTGATGGCGAAGGCACGTGGCCTGAGTCCTGGTTTGACTGAGGTCGAACCTGGTATATTTTGATGGCGAAGGCATGTGGCCTGAGTCCCGGGTCGATTGAGGTCGAACCTGCTATATTTTGATGGCGAAGGCACGTGGCCTGAGTCCTAGTTCGACTGAGGTCGAACCTGCTATATTTTGATGGCGAAGGCACGTGGCTTGAGTCCCGGCTCGACTGATGTCAAACCTGCTATATTTTGATGGCGAAGGCACGTAGCCTGAGTCCGGGTTTGACTGAGGTCGAACCTGCTATATTTTGATAGTGAAGGCACGTGGCCTGAGTCCCGGCTCGACTGAGGTCGAACCTGCTATATTTTGATAGTGAAGGCACGTGTCCTGAGTCCTGGTTCGACTGAGGTCGAACTTGCTATATTTTGATGGTGAAGGCATGTGGCCTGAGTCTCGGCTCGACTGAGGTCGAACCTGCTATATTTTGATGGCGAAGGCACGTGGCCTGAGTCCTGGTTCGACTGAGGTCGAACCTGCTATATTTTGATGGCGAAGGCACGTGGCCTGAGTCCCGGCTCGACTGAGGTCGAACCTGCTATATTTTGGTGGAGAAGGCACGTGGCCTAAGTCCTGGTTCGACTGAGGTCGAACCTGCTATATTTTGATGGCGAAGGCACGTGGCCTGAGTCCCGACACGACTGATGTCGAACCTGCTATATTTTGATGGTGAAGGCATATGGCCTGAGTCCTGGTTCGACTGAGGTCGAACCTGCTATATTTTGACGGCGAAGGCACGTGGCCTAAGTCCCGGCTCGACTGAGGTCGAACCTGCTATATTTTGATGGCGAAGGCACGTGGCCTGAGTCCTGGTTCGATTGAGGTCGAACCTGCTATATATTGATGGCAAAGGCACGTGGCCTGAGTCCTGGTTCGATTGAGGTCGAACCTGCTATATATTGATGGCAAAGGCACGTGGCCTGAGTCCTGGTTCGATTGAGGTCGAACCTGCTATATATTGATGGCAAAGGCACGTGGCCTGAGTCCTGGTTCGATTGAGGTCGAACCTGCTATATATTGATGGCAAAGGCACGTGGCCTGAGTCCTGGTTCGATTGAGGTCGAACCTGCTATATATTGATGGCAAAGGCACGTGGCCTGAGTCCTGGTTCGATTGAGGTCGAACCTGCTATATATTGATGGCAAAGGCACGTGGCCTGAGTCCTGGTTCGACTGAGGTCGAACCTGCTATATTTTGATGGCGAAGGCACGTGGCCTGAGTCCTGGTTTGACTGAGGTCGAACCTGCTATATTTTGCTGGCGAAGGCACATGGCCTGAGTCCCGGATCGACTGAGGTCGAACCTGCTATATTTTGATGGCGAAGTCACGTAGCCTAAGTCCTGGTTTGACTGAGGTCGAACCTGCTATATTTTGATGGCGAAGGCACGTGGCCTGAGACCCGGCTCGACTTAGGTAGAACCTGATATATTTTGATGGCGAAGGCACGTGGCTTGAGTCCTGGCTCGACTGAGGTTGAACCTGATATATTTTTATGGTGAAGGCACGTGGCCTGAGTCCCGGCTCGACTGAGGTCGAACCTGATATATTTTGATGGCAAAGGTATGTGGTCTGAGTCCTGGTTCGACTGAGGTCGATCCTGATATATTTTTATGGCGAAGGCGCTTGGCCTAAGTCCTGGTTCGACTGAGGTCGAACCTGATATATTTTGATGGCGAGGGCATGTGGCCTGAGTCCTTGTTCGACTGAGGTCGATCCTGATATATTTTGATGGCGAAGGCGCTTGGCCTGAGTCCTGGTTCGACTGAGGTCGAACCTGATATATTTTGATGGTGAAGGCACTTGGTGGAAAATTATTGAATACTTCCAAAGCAAATCAATCGAAATAATTCAAGGGGTAAATTATAGCAAATCATAATCAATCACTGGATTAAAAGACAAACTTGAGACATAGAAGTAATCAATTATGAAACGACATAAGTGTTGTTTTATTCATCGAAGTAATTTGAGCTGCCTCTCCTTAAAGAGGTTCAGGATCTTACATTGACCTTGCTTATTGCTCCACTTGTGGAGTATAACTTTCTATCTCTGGTGTAATCAGAGTTCTTCATCAAAGTAGCTTGACCTGCCTCTCCTTAAAGAGGTTCAGGATCTTACATTGACCTTGCTTATTGCTCCACTAGTGGAGTATAGCTTTCTATCTCTCGTGTAATCAGAGTTGTGTAGAAGAAGAAGCCCCCTTTTGGGAGGTTCTCTCTCTTGGTATTAATAGCCTCAAGCGCTTTCAGGTGGTCACGAATGGTCCCATTGTTTGGTTATGGAGACGTCCCCTCATTTGTTTCAAGGACAACTGGCATAAGTCAGAAGTCAGCAGCGCTATCTATTTACTACAGATTGGTCATGATGGGGTTAGCCCCTTGTGTTTGACTCGAAAGTTAACAAATACTTTGCAAGTAGATACAATCAAAAATAGGTCAAAGGTAAATCGTAATCGAAAATAATAAGACCTAGAAATGTGAATTATATATCTTATTGCTTTTGATAGATTGAGTGTTCCAAAGAACAAAAGGTAGAGAGAGAAAAAGAGAGAGAGAGAGAGAGAGAGAGAGCTTGTATTAGAAAAGATTTGATCTCCCTTTACAACATTGGCATCCTCCTTTATATAACAGGAGAACCCCTTCGAAATTACAAAATAATACAAGAGTAGGTCACGTGTCTTCGAGGGGACGACGAGACTTAAGAGCACGTTTTTGGTCCGGCATTTTGAGGTCGTACCCATACTACGACTATTGCTTAGTCATGGGTTGTTGCTACCGCAGTGGGTAGAATTTGACCCTATACAGTTAGTCCCTCCATTCGTTGGTGACGTAACGAAGTGCATCGCTGATGGACGGACGGAACCATGAACCTTATACTGGGAAAATTTTTACCATGTTGGAGATGACGACGTGAAGGGGCGACCATTTGAATCTGTTGATATATTGGCGTGTAAGCCTTTCCCTGAAATGACGTCACCGTATGCAGGCGTCATCATTACGCTTGTTCCCGAGGAAGTACAAAAGGTGTTCTGAGACTTGGTTTCCCGTACATGCTTGGGTCTTGACTCTTCGATTTCAACGCTACCCAACCCTATAAATAGGGAAAGGTTTCAATTTGACCTAGCTTTAGATCGTTTGCAAAAGTTTTCCGACTATTTCAAGAAAACGCTTCCTTTTTATGAAAACCCACCGCTTCACCGAAAGTATACTTGTGGTTGTGTAGTACATCACTCCTCAATCGGAAATCATGGCAAAACCTAAATGTGATAAAAGTCCAAGGGCTCATAATAATAAATCATCTGACATACCGCCTCCATCCGGCGGCAATAAGGGAGAGAGAGGGGAGGATCTCACCCCTCTTACTGTAAATAACGTACTCCCGAAGCAAATCCTTGTCAGGAGGGACTTTCAACGAGATTCTCCTGAACAACCTTGGGAGAAATCTGAGTTCAAACAAACCGATTTAGATATTCTTCGTGTGTCGTATGGGATACCCGCTCACATGGAGATGGTTTTAGCGGGAGAGGACTACGCGAACTCCCACAGACCGGGATACTGTACGTTCTATGAATATCCCTTTTTTGATCAGCTATGGCCTCCCCATTTTTCCATTGGCGGAAGAATTCTGCCGTTTCTACAACATGTGTCCCACCCAACTCACTCCGCATACCCTAAAGGTGTGTAGGGTAATGTCTGCATACGCGGAGCTGGCTGGGTCGGAGGTCTTTGTCCACCACCTTTTACAGCTATTCAGCACCAGCTACCTGAGGGGTACCATGCTGCATCTAAAAAATCGTGGCTCGAAGGGGTTGGTGGTGCATACCGACGATCGGGCTAACCGGGGCTATTGGCGTAGATACTTCTTTATCAAGACGGATCATCTGGTGTCTGACCCCGTCGGATTCCCTGAGAGGTGGAATTTAAGACGTAAGTATTCCTATCCGCCGAGTCATTTTATCGTACGTGACTTTAGTTTTTCCGATTATATCATCCTTATGATTTTTTTGCTATTTTGCAGCAATAGCCTACACTCCCCCGCTCATAACCGATATTAAGCAATGGGTATCCGGTCTTCTCCCTTTCGCGGAAGAGACCCGTACCTGGGCTCAATTCATTGAACGTTACGGCCCTGCAAGCCCTTCAGGTATTTCTTTGACTTTAGAGTCGCTTTCACAAATGTCATCAGCTAAATCACTTTTGTTGCCAGGTCGAAGTGCTCCTAAGAGGAGGGCGACGACATCCGCCTTCTCCCGATCAGATGTTGGTCAGCATATGCAAGAGATACTTTACGCATCTGTTAGGGAAGGGGATATCGTAGACTCTTTACCAGAGGCTGCTTCGGCGGAGGTGGTTGAGAGTGAGGCGAGGCCGTCGACATCGTCTCCGCAACCTGCGGACGAGCCTTCCGAGGGCGAGGAGCCCGATGAGAGAAAAAGGCGGAGGCTCGTAACGGGTAAGGCGGTGGTGACTGGAGATGAATAGGGTGACGCACCTCGTCAACCAACTAGACCCGTCTTTATGGCCGACGCCATCCGTTCGGGGAGGCCGGCCAACTAGATAAGTGCTAATATTGGTACCGGCTCGGCTTGTGTTGCCGAGGGGGCTCATCGCCCCTTGTTGGTGGCGCTGTTGGGGGACCAACTATTGAGGCCGCCCATGGAAATGTGGATGAGATGGCGGAAACCCTGCACGCGTGGAGATGACAGCAGACAGATCTGGCCGCTGCATCGTGATTCTAGGGGCTTATAACTTGTTATAGCACAGCGAGTGGGCTGCGCTGGAGATGGCCCTATTGTGTGCTACCCCCGAGCGCGAGATACTGAGCACAGTCAGCGATGGAGAGCTGTCTTAGAGGGTCGCTGGTATAGCGTTACAGGTAACTTCTCCGTTCTTCCGTATGTCGTGAAGTTGATTTTGATGCATACTAACTCACATGCATGTGTGTGTATATATATATATATATATTAGACCTTGGTTTTGGAAGTGGAGAGGAGGCGCCACGAGGAGAAGAAAGCGACCATTTTTGATAAGATGGTGAAGAAGTACAAAAGGTATTGCTCCAAGCACCAAGCGGCGGCGGATCTTTTTCGGCAAGATCCAAAATTCCAGGTGTTCCGGGAGGGCCTCAAACAGAGGGAGGCACAATTGAGCCGCAGAGCGGCGGAGCTGGAGAGAATGGATGAGGAGCTGGTGAAGGCTGTGGCTCGTAATAACAAGCTGGAATCACTCCTCAAACTGAGAGAGGAGGAGTTGGAGCTCAGTCATGGAGTGGCGGCGGAGGTTACTGATCTTCATCGTAGGGTGGCGGCTTTCACAGCCGAGCTCGAAGCTACGGCGGCTGAGATCGACGTCCTCAAGCGTACTCCCCGCCACGGCCCGGGGATGCGGCCTAAGAAGCGCATGAGATTTGGATATATGCAGAGGCCAAATTGGATGTGTATAAAAAACTTCTTGTTGCGGAACGTGCCCCTGAGGAGGAAGTTCGAGAACAGTGGCGCGAGGCTCGTGCCGCTCGTGTGGCCTGTGGATATAGCTCCGACTCTCCTGACGGAGAGGGCTACACCTCGGAGGACATCAACCGGCTCGAGTCCGACCAATGGTTTAATGAGATTTACCGCCTTGGTGGCGATGGCCGGGAAGGAGAGCGAGCGGATGGCGATGGTAAATCTGGCGAGGCTCCTTCGGACTTGTATAGGTTTTGCCTTTTTTCTTTTTTTAGAATGTAATAGGAGTCCTCCATGGGACTAAATGTATATAATTTTTTGTCATAGTGAAAGAGTTATTCTTTTGTGTTGTTCTTTGTTTATACATTGTTTGTCGTCGTCGAGCTTGGCCGGCGCATCGGTTGTGACAGGTTTTGGCCTGTAGGATGTAATTTTAACTTTTGTTGAAGCGTTATCCATCATTGTCAAGCGGGGTCGATGATCACTGGCGATGGCCTTTGGCCCATAGGATGTAACTTCAACTGTCGTTGAAGTGTTATCCATCGTCGTCGAACAAGGTCGACGATCATTGGCGATGGCCTTTGGCCCATAGGATGTAACTTCGAGTGTTGTTGAAGTGTTATCTATCGTCGCCGAGCGGGGTCGACGATCATTGGTAATGGCCTTTGGCCTATAGGATGTAACTTCGACTGTCATTGAAGTGTTATCCATCGTCACCGAGTGGGGTCGTCGATCATTGGCGATGGCCTTTGGCCCTTACATAATGGAGAAGGTGGCCTTAGCCGCTTACTCAATGGAGAAGGTGGCCTTAGCCGCTTACTCAATGGAGAAGGTAGCCTTAGCCGCTTACATAATGGAGAAGGTGGCCTTGGCCACTTACATAATGGAGAATGTGGCCTTGGCCGCTTACATAATGGTGGAGAAGGTGGCCTTAGCCTCTTACATAATGGAGAAGGTGGCCTTGGCCGCTTACATAATGGAGAAGGTGGCCTTAGCCGCTTACTCAATGGAGAAGGTGGCCTTCGGGGTCTGTCATCCCATCATATATCCTTAAGTAGGGTGGCATCTTGAAGGTTTTTGGGATCGGGTGAGGTGCAGCTTCTTCGCTATATGGCTGTTTGACGAATCTTCCCACGTCACGCTTCGGTAGTAACTTAGGAGCGCCAGGAATTTTGTCTATTCTTTCCTGATGCTCTTTCATTTGATCCCGAAGTGCCTTGTTTTCGTTCTCCATTTCCTCCATTTTTTAAGGATGGCTGCAAGTGTGCCATCGCTGGTCTGGTCATTGGTGCAGTTGTTGTTTGTATGTACCGTATCGGGTTCGCTGGTGGTGATATCTGTCATCAACGGGTTCTTGATGTTGCTTTGGGGCGATTTTTCGAGTAGGCTGCCTAAGGTGTTCACCAGCCACTCTTCCAGCAGCTTTTTGACCACCGGGGGTGGTGTTTCTTTGACTACAGATATGAAAGCTCCCTTTCGTGCAAGATCGTCAAATCTTCAGATGGAGAGGGTGAGATTTTTCCCTCTTGAGTGCTACCAGGCGTTGTGCTCAAGATGTTTTCTCTGTCGGCCTCGTTGAGGGGGCCTATGAGGTTGGTTGTGACGCCTGCTATTGCTTTCAATCTTGCGTCATTTTCTGCCATTTTTCGATTTCAGTAGGGTGTGAAGGAAGGTGGTTTGTTTTTGATATTCTGGGTGCAGACTATGATTTCGATTGCCGAAATCCCCACAGACGGCGCCAAATTGTTTGACTCGAAAGTTAACAAATACTTTGCAAGTAAATACAATCAAAAATAGATCAAAGGTAAATCGTAATAAAAAATAATAAGACCTAGAAATGTGAATTATATATCTTATTGCTTTTGATAGACTGAGTGTTCCAGAGAATAAAAGGTAGAGAGAGAAAGCGAGAGAGAGAGAGAGAGAGAGCTTGTATTAGAAAGGATCTGATCCCCCTTTACAACATTGGGATCCTCATTTATATAACAGGAGAACCCCCTCGAAATAATAAAATAATACAGGAGTAGGTCACGTATCTTCGAGGGGATGACGAGACTTAAGAGCACGTTTTTGCTCCGACATTCAGAGGTCGTACCCATACTACGACTATTGCTTAGTTATGGGTCATTGCTCCCGCAGTGGGCAGAATTTGACCCTATACACCTTGGCCACATAATGGTCGAATATTTACCAATCTTGAGATAGCCTTGTGTCGGCTGCCGGCCGGACACCACGTTAGGAGTGAAGGGAATGCCTCATACTTTCGTTCTGAGGGAGAGGGGGGGGACTTCTTCTTCTTGTCCAGTCATTTTCGGATCTCGGTTTCCTTTGATGCACTCGAGTATTATGCGCTCGATATGCTTCCTTTGGTTCGTTTGAGTTGGATCGTTTTTCTTCCTTTTTCGATTTTTGACGTTCCTTTGGCTTCGATTCCAGGGAGAAACTATGCGATTTTGCTAGGAAATCCCCACAGACGGCGCCAAATTGTTTGGTGGAAAATTATTGAATACTTCCCAAGCAAATCAATCGAAATAATTCAAGGGGTAAATCATATCCAATCGTAATCAGTCACTGGATTAAATGGCAAACTTGAGACATAGAATTAATCAATTATGGAACGACATAAGCAGAGTTTTATTCATCGAAGTAATTTGACCTGCCTCTCCTTAAAGAGGTTCAGGATCTTACATTGACCTTCTTTATTGCTCCACTTGTGGAGTATAGCTTTCTATCTCTGGTGTAATCAGAGTTTTTCATCAAAGTAGCTTGACCTGCCTCTCCTTAAAGAGGTTCAAGATCTTATATTAACCTTGCTTATTGCTCCACTTGTGGAGTATAGCTTTCTATCTCTGGTGTAATCAGAGTTGTGTAGAAGAAGAAGCCCCCTTTTGGAAGGTTCTCTCTCTTGGTATTTATAGCCTTAAGCCCTTTCAACTGGTCACGAATGGGCCCATTGTTTGGTTATGGAGACGTCCCCTCATTTGTTTCAAGGACAGCTGTCATAAGTCAGAAGTCAGCGTCGCTGACTATTTACTACAGATTGGTCATGATGGGATTGGCCCCTTGGCCACAGAATGGTCGAATATTTACCAATACACCAACTGTCAAATAACTTGGTCTCTGAAGATGTAGGAAAATCACTGTGTACACTGAAGAAGAACGATTAAGTGTTCAATTTGCTCATTAGTTCTGCTAGGAATCCTTGGATTTTTTCTTTCGTAATGTGCTAATAGGTATCTTTATTGGGAAAACTTAATTTGACCTTGAAATGGAAAGAGAATGTGAAATTTAGTTAGACTTTTGTATGAATCTTGATAATAGATAACTTATAGTTAATCTTTATTACTTTCTTCTTTTTAAGTTAATACAACCACTGATAATTTTGCTGCAGAGGACACACGCACAACATGCGCCTTCGGAGAAGGTATGGGAGTTGCAAGATGAGAAGGTTAAGAAACCCTTGCAGAAGACAAAACCATCTGGTAAACATCAAAATTGAAAGAATACCTCTAATTTTGCTAGAAATTATCCAGAACATCTTAAAATTTTTGTTACTTTTTTGTTGTTAAAAAGCCCTCATGTGATAATTTTCCTGTTTTAATGTTTGAGACATAACTCAAAGCTTTATTAGTGGCCATTAGAGTACCACCTTTAATTCAGGAATGATGATGAGCATTCCTTGAGATGTTCCTATAAACTCGAGTTCTAATGGATATCGTTTTTAGTTAGTTCTTGGTGCAACTTCATTTGCTGATCTGGGACCTTCCCCCTACCCATGCAACTTGTTTGACCAAAAAGTATGAATCTTTGGTTAAACTAATTAAAAAAAGAAAAGAAAAGATAAGAGGTTAATCCTAGATAAAGATAATAGCTTAGATCTAAAATCGATTTATGTGGATAACGTGGGACCACGTCAAAGTGGATTTAATGCAATACACATTAAATGTTTAAGGTTATTAATGAAATGAGAATAATGATAAGCATTAAATAACAATAAATGTCACTAAATATAAATAAAGAGAATGATTCACCCAATATTGAATGAGGTGGATGATTCCTCTTTCTGACAATGATGTAAGACAAACAACTATGGAAATATTGGAGAATTTCTCAGATCTGATGTGAAAAGTGTCTAATAAACAACGAATTGAATCTCTTTAAAAACTCAAGAGAGTTCTTATCAAATCAATAATACATGCTCTTTACCCTCTCTGTACCTTTCTATTTATATGGGACATGCTCGTAAGCTGACCTAAAAGTACAAGTATAGAGAAAATTCAATGGAATATTCTCCCAAATATCTTATTACAAAACTAGTCGTTACTGTTGCCTTAAATATTTGACCTCGGCCATAACCGACAGCTTGGAGTTCAATTAATCGTTATTCGACCTCGGCCTAATCACCTCTAATAATCTCTCCTCGTGCCGGATTTCCTTAGTCAGATTTTGACCTGTATAGTTAGTCCCTCCGCTTATCGATGTTGTTTTTTTCGGACGACCTCGATGGGCAGACTTTGCTAGTCACAGTTTGAGAGATTTAGGCAGGCAGGTCGAGTAATAACACTCACGGCGGGGTGATGATGTGGTGCTTTGTGTGCCACGACTGGCCATTACGTTGATTCAGAATGACGTTATGACATCATGCGCCATTATTGCGCATTTTCCTGATATGTTACGTCATTTCCCGCGCCCCCATCCTTTTCGATATTTGTATGGCATGATTTGCATCCTCAATTAGGGTGCCTGGTTTTCTTATAAATAGGTGTGGGAACCTACTATTTGATTTATTGCATTTTCAAGCATTCGAATCTCCAAGCTCTTCTTTCTTCTTCTCAGTGCTCGTGCATCCATGTGTTTCTTGATTTCAACAACTTTTACCATTACCACCTTCTCTGTACTTGTAATTCCTTCGCACATACATAACCAAAGATGGCTAGTGAATCTTCTAGACCTAAAGGGACCTCTGACCTGGTTCCATTGCTAGTGAGCAAACCCCCTCATGATGATGGGGCTACCATTGTTCCAGAGGATATAAGCTTCCCCTACAGTGGAAGAAATAATCCCTCGCACGAAAAATGCTAGGTCGAACTTCTCAAAAGGGTCTGAGGATGATACTAAGCCTATCGAATCTAAAATGGATGCGGAGGCCCTTACTGAATTTAGGGCCAAGTATAGAATCCCAGCTTCTATCAACCTTATCCCGACCGGTAATGATGTAGTACATGTTCAGCGCCCTAGATATTGCGCATTCTACGTGTATCCATTCGTTGTGGGCTATTCGCTTCCCCTTCTCTCATTGGCAGAGGACTTTTGCCGTTATTACGATGTCTGCCCGGCCTACCTTTCCCCTTAAATTTATAATCTCATTCTCATGTTGACGAAGTATGCGGGATGGGCCAGCCGCGGAATCTCTATCCGCCATCTACTGCACCTCTACTTGCCCAGTTTTCACAAGGGGACGATGTTACACCTCCGCATCATAGAGGCAAGAGTTTGGTGGTAAAGATGGACGATAAGGCTAATCGTTGATTCTGGTTCAACTTTTTCTATTTCAAGACCGAGGACGTAGTGAGGTATACTAACGATTTTCCTGAGGTTTGGAACTTTCTCGTTAGTACTTCCTCCGAACATTTCAGTAGTAGCGTAATCTCTCTCTCTCTCTCTCTCTCTATCTTTCTCTCTCTCTCTCTCTATATATATATATATATATATTTGTTTAGCCGAGAAAGAGTCCTCTTCATTAGTTGTGGACATCCATGATTGGGTCAGCCAGATTTTGGCTCATACCATGGGGGTCCGTGAATGGCTAGCCTTTCACAAGAAGTTTGGTCTCAAGCCTTCAGCGACAGGTGAGTTTTGCGCCTCTTCGACCTTTGCGTCATCATATACTTTTATTTTTGAATTGTGTAGAGTTGACCTAACCTTTTATTTTTTGATGTCAGGTCGGAGAACTTTGAGAAGGGTGTGGGCTCCTACTCCAGCATTTTGCCAACTGAGTACTGCTGTGAGTTTTGTTCTCATTGTGGCTGCAGATAAGCCTACCTAGCCAACCACTTCTTCTCAACCCTCGGCGTTGAGAAGTTCAAGCCAACCATTGGCGGCTCCAGCAACAGAGACCCAACTTATAACGTGATGTATTTGATAGATGAGTTATCCTCAAGTGATGGAGACTTGGTTCCCAGAAAAATGAGGGTGGTGGATGTAAGCGAAGGGACCACCTGAGCAGTGGACTCTTCGAGGGATGATTATGGTTCGGCTACTGCTATGCTGGAGAGTGATGCCGTCCTTGCACGTGAGATGCCTTTGTCCATAGGGGTCGTGGAGAGGACGCCCTTGCCCGAGGTTGGGGATGGAATTAGAGGTTCATTCGAGGCTGCTGATGGCATGCTGGCAAACAAACCATCATCCTCAAGGCCGGTCGATGTTTCTTCATTAACCGAGGAGAGGCTAAAGGATGTCGTCGAGGACGGTTATAAATCGGTTGTGACATTGATCCCGAAGAGGTGGGGAGGTATAATAAAGGCTTTACTCGGGTAGAGTTGATGTTAGAAGGGTCTTCACGCACCATTTCGATCCCTATGGACCGTGAACTTCTGGTATACACGGAGGACGTAGTCCCCTCCTAGGGTCCCCTCTGTTTTAATGTAGGAGGTAGGACTTTGGCAATGTTCAATGATGCCGCCCTATCGACGGGCATAGCCGACCTTTATTTGAGGGTAAGTTTTCCTGTCTCTAGTTTCTATGCCTTGCATCTTTTCCTTTCTCTTCCCTTTTTTAGACTATCTCTTCTGTTCGTTTCAGACCATCATCTTGGAGATTGAGAGTGCTCGTCGTGAAGAGAGCCGCCGAGCTACCTTTAAAAAGATGGAGAGGAAGTACCATGAGTACCACAACAAGCACCGCTATATCTATAGGTAGTTTGGTGCGAGTGAGAATTTCCAAGCTATCAGGATGAGCTGAAGCAAAAAAACGATGAGCCTATGAAGGTCATCCCTAAATGCAGCGAGCTCGAGGGCGCTTAGGGAGAAAGAAGAAGCTCGAAGTGAGCGTGGGAGTTGAAGTTGAGTGCGCAGATCTTCAGACCCAAGTGGTATCTTTGTGGGCTGAGCTTGAGTAATGTATGATAAGGGCTGATGCTTTAAGTGATGAAGTTGTTGAAAAGACGGTGGAATTGAAGAAGGCCGAGTTGACTCGGTTGGTGGCTTCGAAGAAGGTGGCGGCATTGGAGGATTCAATTTGCGTCCTCCATTCTAAATGAGCGAATGATATGGAGATGGCCACGCTCAAGGTGGCATGACTTGATGAGCGGATTCGGGAGCTAGCAAAAGAGGTCTAGAACCTAGGCAATCAGAGTTCTGCTCTTAAAGCCGAGAAGTCGTAACTATTGGCTCAGCCGTCCTCCTCTCACACTTGCTTACCTCGATGTTCTGTGGAACTTGTACGAGATATGGATCCATGCCGAGGCTCAGCTGGACATTTTTAAGAATTTGATGGCGGCGAGGAAAGTTCTTGAGGCTGATTTCGAGGATGCTCGTGCTAAGGCACGTGCGGCTAGGATTGCCTGTAGTTATGACCCAGCTACTTCGGGGACCCGCGACGGTGAGGAGGAGGAGGAGGAGGAGGAGGAGGAGGAGGAATTGGACGAGCTCGAGCAGGATGCTTGGTATAAGGATGAATATCCTCAAGGCAACAGTGGAGATGGAGTTGCTAGGCGGGATGGTGAATATATTTTCCTTTGTAATTTTGTGGGCGTCTGCTTAGCCTTTGTAAAGGATAATGTTTTTTGTGAAGTATGAAATATTATTTGGCTTGTTCGTCTTTGAATATTTCTTTGTATGGTTGTGTGCTTTTGTCATTTGGTTGCCTTAGTCGTAATGATTTTGATTTTGGCCATGGCCGAGGTGGATGAGTGTTAATTGGAACGAGGTTGAATGCCACTAATTAATTCGAACGAGGTTGAATGTAACTAATTAATTCAAACGAGGTCGAATGTAACTAATTAATTCGAACGAGGTCAAACGTGAGTTAATTCGAATGAGGTCGAACGTGAGTTAATTCGAACGAGGCCGAACGTTTAATTAATTTGAACGAGGTCGAATGTGAGTTATTTCAAATGAGGTCGAACGTGAGTTAATCCGAATGAGGTTAATTAATTTGAACGAGGTCTAATGGTCAATTAATTCGAACAAGGTCAAATGTTCAATTAATTCGAATGAGTTCGAATGTGAATTAACTCGAACGAGGTCGAATGTAGGTTAATTCCAATGAGGTCGAATGTGGGATAATTCGAATGAGGTCGAATGTTACTCCTCTTAATTCGAATGAGGTTGAATTTGATACAACATTGTTTTAATGAAAACGTGGGCGAGCTTCATGTACGTGTGCTTTGCTTATATAAATTCAAAGAAATTTACATGTTTTCCGGGCTGGAATTCTAGTCCTAGTCTATCTAGTCCCTTCATTGGTCGACCTGGAGAAGTATTGAGACGTTGAGAAATGAACTAATCAACATGTGACTTCGCCTATTCGTACTTTAACTTGAAATGTCCTCCTTGTCGCCTCGTCAAAAACCTTCCCGAGAAAGCCCAATTGGGAGAAAACTCTGGTGAGGGAAAAAGAGTACGACTTGAAGAACATTTTTCCTTAGAAGTTAAAGTACTTGAGATGGGCGATGTTCTAGTTGTTTGGTAGTAGTTTTCCTTCCATCATTTCCAGTTGGAATGACCCTTTGTTTGCTGTTTCCATGATTTTGTATGGGCCATCCCAATTCGTTCCCAGTTTGCCTTCTCGAGGTTCCTTGCTTGCCTATGTTTTGGCCTTGAGTACGTAGTCCCCAACTTTGAGTGGTCTAACTTTAGCTTTTTTATTGTAGTAGCGTTCTGCCTGTTATTTTTGGGCGATCATCCTTATGTAAGCCATATCTCTTCGTTCTTCGGCTTCATCGAGGTCCTTCCTTCTACTTCTATTTTTTCTTGATCTGCTCTCCTGAGAGTATCTTAGACTTAGTTCTCCGACCTTGACTGGTATTACTACATCATTCCTATAGACTAACGAGTAGGGTGTCTCTCCTGTGCTTGTTTTTGGCGTAGTGCGGCCATAGCACTTCCGACAGTAGTTCCGGCCATAGCCCCTTGGCGTTCTCTAGCCTTTTCTTTATGATGTTCAGTATTAATTTGTTGGAGGATTCCACTTGTTGATTGCCTACGGGATGGTACGGAGTGGAGAGTATTCTTTTGATATGCCATTTCTCGAAGAACTCGATGATCTTTCTCCTGGTGAATTGGGGTCCATTGTCACAACTAATTTTTTAGGGAGGTCGAAGCGGCACACAATATTTTTCCATATGAAGGTGATTACTTCTTGCTCGCGTATATGGGCGAATGCTCCTACTTCTACCCACTTAGAGAAATAGTCAGATAAAACCAAAAGAAATCGCACGTTACCTCCCCCTGCTGGGAGGGGACAACAATGTCCATCCCCCACTTGATGAAAGGCTATGGTGAGATGGCAAAGTGGAGGTGTTCTCCTGCTTGGTGGATCATGGGAGCGTATTTTTGGCATTGCTCGCATTTTCACACAAAGTCAGTGACCTTTTTTTTCATGGTGGGCTAGTAATAGCCTGCTCGTATGAGACATCTTACCAGATCCCAATCGCTGGAATGTGCTTCGCAGTTTCCTTCCTAGACTTCTTCTAGAACGTGCCATGTTTGGTTTGGGCCCAAGCATTTTGCTATGTGCCGTCGTACGTCCTTTTATAAAGGTCATTGTCAATGATGTTGTACTTGGCTGCTTGCATTTGAAGCTTTTTGGCTTTTGTTATCATTAGGGAGCTCGCTGTCCTGCAAGTATGCAACAATATGGGTGCGCCAGTCCCAAGTTAGGTTTATAGTCCTTACCTCTATTCGGTCGATTGATGCGTGGAGGAGGGTGACCATGTTTTCTTCTCCGATTATGCTTTTAGTGTCTACCTCTAGCTTGGTAAGGCCGTCTACTTCGATATTTTGTGCTCGAGGGATCTGTCGAGCTTGCATTCATTGAATTCGAGTATCAGCCTGCAGATCTCGACTTGATACTTCTGTAACCTTTGCTCTTTGATTTGGAAAGTCCCAATGACTTGGTTGACTAAGAGATGAGAGTCGCAGTGTAAGACGACCCATTTTGCTCCGTAGTTGAGTGCCAGTCTTAACCCTGCAATCACGGCCTCGTACTCTCCTTATTGTTAGTTATGTCCGGACACCTGATGGACTGGAAAATTACTTCGCCTGGCGGGACCTCGGTCACGAGTCCCAGTCCGGACCCTGATGCATTAGAGGTGACATCCGTATACAAAATCCATAGATCTTGTATTTAGGGAGAGGTGTTGGCAACTTCTCTTTTGACTTCAAGAATTATTTTTGCACTGAAGTTGGCAAGCATTTGCAACTTTATCGTTGTTCGCGGTTGATACATGATATCATGTTCGCTTAACTCTATGGCCCATTCGTCCAGCCTGTCTGATAGTTCGGGCTTATGCAAAATACTTCTTAAGAAAAAAGTTGTGACTACCGAGAGGGGGTGGCATTGAAAGTGAGGTATTAGCTTCCGTGAAGCTACGACCAAGGCTAGAGCCAACTTTTTGAGGTGGGGTACCTCTTTTCGGCATCGACTAAAGTTTTTCTAATGTAATAGATAGGATATTTCGTACCTTTATTTTCTTGGACCAGGATTAAGCTCACCGCCACTTCGGATATTGCCACGTAGACGGGAAGGCATTCTTCAGGTTCTGCTTTAGAGAGCAGTTGGGGCGATGATATGTATGCCTTTAGTTTCTTTAGGGCGTCAACGCATTTGGTAGTTCATTGGAGGCCGTTGTCTTTTTTAGTATGCCAAAAAACTTATGGCACCTCTCAGAAGACCGCGAGATAAATCTTGATAGGGTGGCTATACGACCAGTCAACCTTTGAACTTGTTTTTTGTTGGTTAAGTTCTCTGGTATCCTCTGTATAGATTTGATATGGTCGGGGTTGACCTCGATACCTCGTTGTGACACTACGAAGCCCAAGAATTTTGAGGTCACGCCAAAAGCGCACTTTTCAGGATTCAATTTCATTCCGTACTGCCTGAGTATGTCGAAAGCTTCCTTCAGGTGGTCCTCTTTCCTTTTGGACTTGACCAACATATCGTCTATATAGATTTCCATGGTTTTGCCTAGTTAATCTTTGAACATCCTTGTCACCAATCTTTGATACGTTGCCCCCATATTTTTTAGTCTGAAAGGCATCACCTTATAGCAATACGTCCTTGGTGGGTGATGAAGGTGGTCTTCTCCTGATCTTCCTCCTCAACAAGGATCTGTTTATAGCCTGAGTATGTGTCTAGGAAGCTTAACAACTCGTGCCCGACCGTCAATGAGCTGGATGATGTGAGAAGCGAAAATGAGTCTTTTTGGTAGGCTTTGTGTAGATCTGTGAAGTCCACGCACATCAGCCATTTTTTGTTCTTCTTTTTCAGCATGACCACGTTGGCGATCCATTGGGGGGGTATTTTGTCTCCCTGATGGAGCTATTTTCCAACAATTTTTCAACCTCTTCGCAAACTACATCGTTTATTATGGAATTGAACTTCTGCCTAATGTGTCTTATCGGGGGTATAATGGATCGACACTCAGTTTGTGTGTAGCTATCTCCTTTGGGATATCTAACATGTCTGCATGGGAAAAAGCAAACAAGTTTAGGTTATCGTTTAAGAATTGACGGAATTTACCTAGTTCTTAAAGCTTGTGGCCGATGTAAGCTTTCTTGATGTGGTCGTTATCATCAAGTTGGACGAGGTTGAGATCTTCCATGATTGATCCTATGGCTTTTATGATGTCGGGGTCCTTGATCACGTCCTTCTTCTCATCATCGCTCGACCTCGACCCTGTTGATTGCTATGCTTCTTTAGATTTACCCTTCATCTGTTGGGTGTACATACAATCCTGGGCGATGCAGTAGAATTCTAGGAATGTTCCTTGTTCTACTTGAATGTTGTGTACCCCCCATGGGGTGGGAAATTTGATGATTTGGTACAAGCTGGAGGGAATGGCTTTCATGGCGTGTATCCAAGGCCGACCTATTATGGCGTTGTATGCCATATGCTGGTCCATGATGTGGAATGTGGTTTCAAGGATGAAGCCACCGGCCAGGACGGGGAGTGTGATTTCTCCTGAGGTTCGTTCGACTGGGTTGTTAAAACCAGTTAGTGTGATGCAGCGTGGCACTACCTTATACTCGAGTCTCATCTATGCAAGCACTCGAAGGTGGATAATACATGCGCCACTCCCATCGTCTACCATAATTTGTCTCACACCTATATCTAATATGCGTTAAGTGATAACAAGAGCATCATAGTGAGTTAAAACCAAACCGTTGGTATCAGACTTATCGAATATGATACTTTCTTTGAGTTACTCGTACTTTTCATGAGTGATCAACCGTTTGAGTTTGTGGGTGGTGGTGAACTTCACGCTGTTGATTGAAGCATCATCACACCCTCCGATGATCATTTGAATGTTTCAAGTCGGGGAAGGTGGCTTGGGTGGGTCCTGGTGCTGTTCACATTCTCGAGCGAAGTTGGATCTTCCTCGGTCATTCATCAGCTCTTTCAAGTGCCCTTGGTGAATCATGTTCATGACCTCTTGCCTTAGGGCGATACAGTCCTTGATTTTATGACCCCATTCCTGGTGGAATTCGTAAAGGGCGTTTGACTTTTTGGTGCTAGGGTCGGACCTCATCTTCTATGGCCACTTCACTTTTGAACCGAGCTTCTCCACTGCACAGACTATTTCTGAGGGAGAAACACAGAAATTGTGAGCAGATAGTAAGGGAGGTATACCTCTCTCTGTTTCAGTAAGTCCCTGTTCGCGGCCTAGATAGGCCTTCGTCATGACGGGAAGGCGGCGTGAGGGTGCCTCTGACGTAAGGTTGATGTCTTTCTCGGTTGGGTTGGGGACCTGCTAGTTCCCTTCAGTTGTCGTTTCTCCGATCCTTTATGGATTCGGCTTGTACCGAGGTCAACCGTTGGGTTGGTCCATTTAGGCCTTCTTCGTCGGCTCGAACTTCGGTGTAATAGGCATTGTGTATTTTGTCCCAAATGATTGGGAGGTATTTCATGAGCCAACTCAGTAGCTTTCTAGTCGCCCTTGAACCGTTTCAGTTCAACTTATTTTGGAAAGCTGCCACGGCCATTCCTTCCGATACTTTTGGTATGGTCATCCTTATGCGGTTAAATCGAGCAAGGAAGTCCCTCAGTCCCTCTCTGGGTGATTGTTTGATGGCAAATATATCATTTACTCTTGCCTGCGCCTTCTTGGTTCAGGCATGGACAATTACGAACTTGTCAGCCATCTCCTCGAACATTTTGATTGAGTGTGCAGGCAGCTGTGAATACCAAGTTAACGCGCCTCCAGTGAGGGTTTCGCCAAACTTTTTCAATACGATGGAGGGTACTTGATCTTTGGCGAGGTCGTTTCCTTTTATTGCGGTGACATAGTGAGTCACATATTCCTCAGGGTCTATCGTGCCATCGTATATCTTTAGGTACGACGGCATTTTGAAGGTTTTGGGTATGGTATGCGGTGCGGTTTCGTCACTGTACGGTTGCTCGACGAATCGACCGGCGTCTCCTTTTGGTAAAAGTTATGGGGCGCCGATATTTTGTCTACCCTTTCTTGATGTTCTTTCATTTGATCTCAGAGCCTTTTATTTTTGTTTTCTATCTCTTCCATTTTCCTTAACATAGATGTGAGGGCGTCGTTACTTGCATCATTAACATTTTGAGTAATACCTGTTGCAAGCGGAGATGGGGATATGTTGTTCGACTGCTATTGGCGCAACACAGGTTCTTGCGCTCTCTTCGGTTGTCTTCTGAGCGGGTTTGTCAAGGATGCCGGTCAATGTATTCGTTAGCCAAGCCTCGAGCAATTTTTTCACCACTGGTGGCACCTCTTTCATTGTGGACGTGGAGGCTTATTTACCGTGGGACGCTGTGATGCTACCATGAGGAGGGGGTGAGCCGTTTCGCCTGGGAGAGGTATTTGGTGTTATATCCTCACCCTCCGTCTTAGAGACCTCATTGATGGTGTTAAGGAGGTTGGAGATGAGGTCGGCTACTGCATTCCTCCCTTCATCTCCGTTACCTGCCATGTTAGATATGTGTGCACAAGAAAGTGTAGGGTTTTGTATTTTTGTGATTATAGATCTAGAAGAAACTAAAATTTTAACTAGAAAGTCCCCACAGACGGCACCAAATTGTTTGACCAAAAAATATGAATCTTTGTTTACAACAACAACAACAACAACAACCCAGTATAATCCCACTTAGTGGGGTCTAGGGAGGGTAGTGTGTACGCAGACCTTACCCCTACCCTGAGGTAAAGAGGCTGTTTCCAAATAGACCTTCGGCATCTTTGTTTAAACTAATTAAAAATAAATAAATAAGAGGTTAATCCTAGTTAAAGATAATGACTTAGACCTAAAAAAGATTTATGCGGATAACGTGGGACCATGTCAAAGTGGATTTAATGCAATACACATTAAATGTTTAAGGTTATTAATGGAATGAGAATAATGATAACCATTAAATAAAAACAAATGACACTAAATGTAAATAGAGAGAACAATTCACCCAATATTGAATGAGGTGGATGATTCCTCTTTCTGACAATGATGTAAGACAAACAACTATGGGAATACTGCCTAACTTCTTTCCGTAAAAGCAACATCGCTCCCGCATTTGCGATGCACACGCAGGCCACACCTTTGTGTTCGTGTCCTCTTCTTCTCGAACGCGAAGAACAAAATCTTCCCATCTCACATTGAACCTTCGCAAATGCGTAAGAGGAAGCCAAAAAAAATATACCAACAGATATCATCCATCAACCAAAGTCCAAAAACGATCCGTTAACCACCCGAAACTCACCCTAGGCCCCCGGGACCTCAAATAAACATACCATCAAGTCCTAAAATACTATACGAACTTAGTCAAGTCCTCAAATCACCTCAAACAACATAAAAAATATGGATTACACACAGATTCAAGCCTAATCAACTTAGAAATTTTTGAATTCTACAAACAACATCGAAACCTATCAAATCACGTTCGATTGACCTTAAATTTTGCACACAAGTCATGAATGACACCACGAACCTACTACAACTTCCGAAAATTCAATCCGGCCCCGATATCCAAAAGTCTACTCACGGTTAAACTTTCCAAAAGTGCAACTTTCGCCAATTCAAGCCTAGTTATACTACGGGCCTCCAAATCACAATTCTGGCACGCTCCTAAGTCTAAAATCACCTAACGGAGCTAACGTAACCATAAAAATTCAAATCTAAAGTTGTTTATACATAAGTCGACATCCGCTTAACTTTTCCAACTGAAACTTTCAATTAAAAGACTAAGTGTCTCACTTCACTCCTAATTCACTCCGGACCCGAACCAACCAACCCGATAAGTCACAATACAGTTGTAGAACAAAAAAGAAGAAGGAAATGGGGGAATGAGACTACAACTCTTGAAACGACCGGCCGGGTCGTGACAAAAGTGCTGAATTACTAGGCGGCTTTTCATTTGTATTCAATCAAACAAATGTCCAACAAGAAGCATTAGGGCCATTGGCTTATTTAGCCCAATATGCTAAGGCATTAAATGGTGCATTTATTCCTAACTCAGTTCATTAAGGCTAAATATTATGCATCAGTAGGAGCACCTCTGAACTAACCGTAAATTCTTTGTGAAAATATATGAGGAGTTGGCATTATTTAGTGTAAAAAGTGATAAAAAGCTGCATTTCCTAGAAACACCGTTAAGCTCTTGCCTTTCCTGCTACATTTTTATAGCTGCATGATGGTGCCCAAGCTTTACAGGTGAATGTCATGTATTTGTTATCTCTTTCGTCGAGTCCAGAACCGAAATGTGGTTCTTTTAGACTCAAAATACTTTTTTGAGTGTAAAAAAAAATGTTACCATTATATATAAAACGCAGTTATGAACCACGTTTTACCTTAATGGCCATTTGGGACGTCAAGGTAAAGCGCATTTCAAAACTGCGTTTTATATAAAACGCTTTAGCAAACTGTGTTTTACATAGTAGCTGAAACGAAAGCTATATAAAGCGCGGTTCAGTACTGCATTTTATATAAAATGTCATATTAAACTGTGTTTTACATGTTTAGTGGGCCCACCAATAACTCTTCTGCGCTTAAATGACATAACAATAATTCAAATATGTAAAATGCCTTTTTAAACCGCATTTTACTTCTAAAAATATGACCTCCTCCGGATTGGGCATTGCCTTATATAAAGGCATTAAGGGTTTTAAGAAAAATCATTTAGAAATACTCCAACTTTGTGATATATTTTTCTTGTTAAATTCTCAAGCTTTTTTCATAATGTCTTAAGAGCGAAAAGTAAGGGTTTAATTATATTGGGGGGGTGAGGTTGTGGTGGCGAATAACTCAGTGAGCTATAGTTTATCTCCACGGAGTCATGTTAAGTTGCCACTTAGAATGGAGTACGATTGACTGGTATCGTTGTTATGCAATAAAATGAGGTTGAGCAAATGTTCAATGAATCTTAAAATAACCGGAAGATATCCGTATTCTATGACTCCGCAAGGGGTTGCTTGTTACGCTGAGTTTGACATCGAGGATGGTGAAACTCTGAGTGATTTTTTGGGGACTCCGGATGAATACTGGGAACTTATTTTGATAAAAATGTTGGAAATGTACGTGAAGGTTAAAGATGTTCGCAATAATGATATTGCACAAAGCAGGGATAACCCTCAATCATCGGGTGATTATTCTGGAGCAGTTTTAGCCCAACAGGTTCCGGCTGAAATAGTTTGGCTGGATCTAAACTTATCTCCGTGGGCGAACGAGGAGCGAGGAGCGAGGAAATAATTTCTCTCCTACTTTACATAATTCATAAGTCGACTGGTAAACTGCAATTTTCCTTTATGTTACTATGTTTATTTTTTGTTTAATTGAATTTGTATTAGCACTCATATATTCCACAGGGGGTACCGTCCGGATATGAATTTTACAAGTTATAACCCCACGCCCAGTTAGAATATGCGTATTTTTGGTGTGTTGGATCACGGTGGTCCATCCGAAAGTCATCACCAACAGGAAACTGTCGATCATGGAATGTCAACACATTACGACTTGTAAGTGAAGTGATATAGCTATATGTAAAGCATTTATCAATTTTAGTAGCTTATCATTTTGTTGTTTGTGCAGTGAAAACGAGCAACTTGATGGTCCTGACCTTACTCAGGTGCCCGTAGAGGACGTATTTACTCGTGATTTGGCAGATGTGCAGAGTGAGGAAAATAATAGTGATTATGACAATAATGCCGATGAGTCTGGAGATGACACACCCTTCCCTGACGAGGGTGATGATGAGGAGGAAGTGAATGTCGAACCTGAGCTGACGAGGGAGCATGCTCCTCCACCTCCCATTAGACCAAGAGTGTACGAGTCCCACATTCTGTTTTATTCAAGGACAATTCCTTACCTTGATAATTTTCTAAGTATGCTGGATGTGGATGCCCTCATAATGGATCTTGATGAAACTCGGTCAGCAATGTGGGATGAGTCTAGACCAACGATGCTGGAAAAGGGCATGTATTTTCCCGATAAATTTTGCCTATCCAGGGCTTGTAAACTGTACAGCGTAAGAGAGTTTCATGAGATGATAGTATGGGAGTCAACTCCGAAGGTATACAAGGTCGTATGCCGTAGATGGTTTACGGGTTGTCACTGCATGCTGCGTGCGAGCAAGAAAGAAACAGGGTTGTGGAAAGTGGGTAAATATATTAGCACCCACGTTTGTTAAATGGACACATTCAATGAGAATCACTTCAACTTGTATGTTGACTTGATTTCTCTTGTCTTGATTCCACACTTGGAAGTTTATATTAGGTATAAGATCAAAGAGTGTATTACATCTGTCCACCAGGAATATGGGTGTACTATTACCAAAAGAAAGGCATATACCGGGTGCAAACATGCATTTGAAATTATTTATGGTAACTGGGATAAGTCATTTTCATCTCTACCTAAGTACATGGCCGTACTGAAACACTTTAACCCCGAGACTGTTGTTGAATGGAAGCATGAGCGAAGTCCAGGAATACCTGTATATATATTCAGATACGTGTTGTGGGCATTTAAACCAGCAATTGATGGTTTTTTGCAATGCCGTCAGGTAATTTCCATAGACGGTACTCATGTCTATGGAAGTATGATATTAAGCTGTTGACCACCGTTTCAGTAGATGCTAACGGACAAATATTTTCACTAGCTTTTGCCATTTGTGCCAATGAAAGCGAAGAGACGTGGACGCTATTTTTGAACCACTTGAAGCAGCACGTTGTCAAACAGCATTCAAGTATTTGTCTAATATCTGATCGACATAGTGGTATTTTGAGTTCTGTATAGCATTTGCTTGGATGACAGGAACCCTATGCATACCAGCGTTACTATGTGAGGCACTTGAAGGCCAATTTCTAGAAGAAATATCCCAATAAGGACATGCATGATTTAATGTGGATGGCTGCAACTGATCACCAGCAGTGCAAATTTAGGAGGTGCATGGAATTGATCCGGCAGTTAGACGAAAGAGCCTATAATTGGTTGATGCGACATGAGCTTCACAAGTGGACATTTCATGCTGATGGTGGCAGATGATGCGAAGCCCTGACTACAAATGTGTCAGAGTCATTCAACGGGTTATTGAAGTCTGCACGTGGATTACCTATCACTGCTATGGTCTGGATGACATTCAAACAGATGGCGAAGAGGTTTATTGAAAGGCATAGAGGTGTATTGGAATTGATGGACATGGGAGTTGAATTTATGCCAATACATTTCATGACTCTAGTTCGCCCTCCGTGAACTGTCATGACGGCACCTAGTCTCTACGACTAGGTAAGCCTAACAAGTGCCGAAAATAAATCGAAACTTGCAAAAAAATAAATCAAAAACCAAAATAACTAAAAGGAACAGAGTATAGAAAGCCGCTCGGCAATTACAGCACAATATCTCAAACTTCTACATTACTATCCCAAAACACGGAAACTCACGGGAACACAAGCTGAGAGAAATATAGTAAAATGCTCTAACTCCGGAATGTCTACATCAACAGTATGATAGAAGGGCTAATACTACAAGATAGAATAAAGATGGAGACTCTTTGGTCTGCGGACGCGGCAGATGTACCTCGAAGTCTCCAAAAGCTCTCCCTGCCTCAAAGATGGTAAGCCTGCGCGGAAGTACCTGAATCTGCACATGAAAAACATGCGCAGAAAGGGCATGAGTATACCACATCGGTACTCAGTAAGTGTCAAGCCTAACCTCGGTTGGGTAGTGACCAGGAAGGTCAGGGCCCTACTGAGGTTAAATAAGATACAGGTTTAATAGTGTGAAATGACAGTGTAATTAAATAACACAAGATATAAAGGATAACAACAACTATTACAAAGGCAAGTAAAACACAGTAAAAGACATAACTCAGTCTCGAGATAACAACCGGGGATCTCCCAGGATACCGTCCTGTAGTCCCCAAATATAAATATCATATCCAGTGGATCTCCCGGGTGCAGTCCCGTAGTCCAACTCATAAATGTGCAGGGGGATCTCCCGGAATGCAATTCCGTAGTCCCAAAGTAAACATACACGGGAGCTCTCGGGATACCATCCCGTAGTCCCAAAATAAAGTGCAGGGAGATCTCCCAGAATACCGTTCCGTAGTCGAAAAGTAAATACACAGCAACAACAAGAATTCAATCCAATCAATTTCATATCAAAGTAAAGCAGGTAACCCTAACCTAGCATGATTCATGCAGTACAATTAGGGCAGTTAAGACAGATAGAGAAATTTAGTCAAATAGACATGTTTCTCTAAGCTACAGTAGGTTTAATATCCAAACAGTGTAAGCAAGGAAATGAGGAACACAATTCAAGTCTATTTTTAAAGAAAAACCGAATTTCCAACAATTAGCATAAGTACGCGCTCGTCACCTCACGTACGAGGCATTTCGACTACCATAATATCAATCCTAAGGGGAAAAGTCCCCCACACAAGGTTAGACAAGCCACTTACCTCGAATAAAGCTCAAATCAACTCGAAACCACGCCTTTGCCACGAGTATCCGACTACAAAAGGCCCAAATCTATTCAATTCCATTTCATCATATAAATAATACTTCAAGAAACTGATTCTACAATCAAATTCTAAGCTAATACACAAAATTATATAAAATGACCAAAATGCCCCTCAGCCCCACATCTTGGAATCGGGTGAAATTGATATTTTCAGAATCCTCACGCTCACACGAGTCTATTCATATAAAAATCTCTCAAATCGGATGTCAAAAACCCAATCAAAACTCAATCTCTAGGTCTAAGAACTTTTCCCCCAATTTTCATTCAACATCCGAAATTAAAGGAGGAATTCATTCTTAGATTAATGGGTTACAAGAAAAATGGAGTTTAGAATCGTTACCCGCAAACTCTATTTGAAAATCTCTCCAAAATTTGCCTCCTACCGAGCTCCCAATGCCAATTTTGTGATATGAACTCAAAACCCTCGATTTTGAACTTAAACATTCTGCCCAGTTAAATCCTTAATCGCGATCCTAGAATTAGCCTCACGATTGCGAAGCACAAAAATGGATTGTCCTCAACTTACCTTACGCGATCGCGACACGCTCCAAGCGATCGCAAAGCTATACTATTTAACCTCACGCGATCGCGACCAAACACACGCGATCGCGAACCTATACCACACAGACCCACATGATTGCAACCTGACTCACGTGATCACGTAGAACAACTCAGCCCCTTCCCTCAAATAATCCTACGCGATCGCGACCCCTTATACGCAATCGCGATGAACAATTGTCTGCAACAGACCTGAAGGAAAAATCTGCAATTTTCTAACAATTCAAAATGACCCGTTGAGCATCCGAAACACACGCGAGACCCCCGGGACTTCAACCAAAATCACCAATATAACCTAAAACATCGTTCAAATTTGTTCCAACCTTCATAACACTACAAACAACACAAAACACCTATTTTTCATCGAATTCAAGCCTAAAATTTCAAAAACTCTATAAAACACACTTTTGATCAAAAAGTCTATCAAACCTCGTCCGAATGACCTGGAATTTTGTACACACATCCCAAATGACATGACGAAGCTACTGCCACTCTTGGAATCCCATTTCGACCCTCGGATCAAAATCTCGCTACCGAACCGGAAACTTCCAAAATTTAATCTTCGGCATTTTAAGCATAGATTAGCTACGGACCTCCAAAATACAATCCAACCATGCCCTTAAACCTGAAATAACCTAACGGATCTAATGGAACCATCGGGCTTCCATTCCGAGGCCGTCTTCACACTGTTTTGACTATAGTCAATTTTCCAACACTTAAGCTCTCATTTAGGGACTAAGTGTCCAAAAACTCTCCGAAACTCAAAATCGAACATCCCGGCAAATCAAATTAGCAGAAATAAACTTGGGGAAAGCAGTTAATAGGGGATCAGGGTGTAAATTCCAGAAACGGCCGGCCGGGTCGTTACAATATCGATGAGAAGATTTGAGAAATATAGGAGGCGAGCATATTGGCATTCATATTGCAGTATGCTCACGACCGGAGTGTTTTTGAAGTTCGCACCGCTATCCGTCAACACCTAGGGAATAATATACACACCGTAAATAAAGCCAATAGGTTATGTTTATGTGGAAAATGGACCATTTACCATATGCCGTGCTCACATGCTATGAAGTGATTTCAACAAACAGGTTTAGGGGCAACCAACTATGTTTATAAGCAGTGTTGCTGCATGCGTAAACATATATAGTAGGCAGTTGCAGCCATTGGGTGCTGAGCATTATTGGCCACCGGAATAATTTAAAATGCTATGTAACAAGGACTACTTGTGCAAGCTACAAGTGTAAAAGAGAACGCGTATAATGAACCAAATGGATGTTGGTGATACTGTTTATGCGCGCAAATGTGGCATATGCTCGCAAATAGGACACGACCGTCGTAAATGTCCTTCAGCTGATTTTGGTGGCAGCGGTAATCTAGCTCCTGGTGCAAGTTCGTCTAATGTACCCAACTATCAAGGATACACCTAGTGTTTTGTTTTCATAATATTTTTTGTAATAAGTGTCTGTACTTGTTTATGTTGTAAGATGTATCAAATAAAATTATGTTTCCACAGCCTTGTTACATCTTATTGATATTTAACTTTTTTCAGTTAAGTAAATTAATGAATTTCTCCCTCCCGTTCATGTAATCAAAAATAGTATTGGATTAAAAAATGGAAAATTTTAACATTCACTTTCGAGTTTCACTCTAACATTATTAGAAAAATACACCGTCAGAGGAGGAAGATGTTTGATAAATAAGTGAATATATATAGTGCGGTTAAATACTACGTCTTGTGTGTTGTCTTATCGATCTGAAAAGCTGCCTAACTGCAAAAAAGCTATTTCCTTTTAGAAAAATATTTAACATGCCATATATAGCGCGGTTAAATACTATGTTTTGTGTGAATATATATAGTGCGGTTGAATACTATATTTTGTGTGTTGTCTTGTCATTCTGAAAAGTTGTCCGATTGCGAAAAAGCTGTTTCCTATCAGAAAGAATGTTTAACACACCAAGCATAGCGCAGTTAAATACTATGTTATGCGTGAATATATATAGCACGGTTAAATACTACATTTTATGTGTTGTCTTGTCGTTCAGAAAAGTTGCCCATTTGCGAAAAAGCTGTTTCGTTTCAGAAAAAATATGTAACACGCCATATATAGCACGGTTAAATACTACATTTATATATATATATATATATATATATATATATATATATATTCACGGTTGAATACTACACTTAGTGTGTTATCTTGTCGTTCTGAAATGCTGCCCGACTGCGAAAAAGCTATTTTGTATCAGAAAGAATCTTTAACACGCCAAAAATAGCACGGTTAAATACTACATTTTGCATGAATATATATAGCGTGTTAATTACTACGTTTGTGTTTTGTCTTGCCTATAAATAATGGGCGCATTCTGTGTTAAATTATGTGCTTAACAATAAGCAATAGCAAAACTATCCATAAAAGCAAGGTTTTGTTTTATGCTTTAACAAATGTCTGAACTCCTTTATGTACCAAGGTGCGAGTGCGGCAAAAAATGCATGATGAAAGACTCTTCAGATGATAGTAAAGGTGGACGCCACTACTGGATGTGTGTGAACAAGTTTTACAGGGTTACCGATGAACCTGTTTGCAATTTTGAGGTATGGATTGATGAACCCTGTCAGCAGGAAAACTACAAAGATTCTTTGCAGTATCTTCATGATTTGACCAAAAAACAGTGGGAATATGAATGAGATTACCAACGAGAAGTTGCGGAGTTGATGGAGAAACTCAAAGAGGTGGAAGAAGAAAATAAGCTTGAAGAAAAATTTAAGTAGTTGGAGTAGAGAATACTAGGCAGTGCTGACTAAACAATGACATGTATGTGTTGAGTGTAGTAGTATATCTTTATGTTTCCCGTGTTATGTGTTTTCATTAGGTGTACTGAATTTAAGTTATATTAAGTTTCTATGTTTGTGTTTGTGTTGTAGTGTTATAATAAAGAAGAAATGGGGTAATAAAAACATAATGCGCATATTATGTAAGCAAAAAAAATTGTTACTATTATTAACATAATTTAATATTTACATAATGTATATAAAATACAGAAAAAGAAAATCAATTCCCACAATAGCTTCAATGCAGCCGCTGACTTGAGGCGCATCCCTTCCCGTCCGGATACGCTATCACGATCATCCTCATCATGTCGCCTCTTTATATGAGGATGCGCTGTAGCATGATCGTCAGTAGTGCTGGTAGGATCGGTAAAAGGGGCTGTCGGTCTATCAGCATCCTACAAAACAATAAGTCAACTCAGTATATGAAAATATATATTAGTAATGTACGCGTTAAGTCAAAAACAATTTCTTACCATGGTCTCGTCAGGCTACTGAATATAAGCATCTGTGGGATCCTGCTCCGCATCACACAAAGTGGCCTCCATGATGGGATGGAATGAAGCGTTAATAAGAAAATTATAAAGTTATTTATGGCGAATCAATGAGAGAAAAACAAATTAAAATTTAATAGTAATACAAACATACCTGCGCCTGTGAAAGATCCATAGCACCGGTCGACAATGAGCCAAAACACAGCCGGTGCCCACCATCCATATCTCGGGTCGGACCATCCTCAACAGCGGTCGATGGGCCTGAAAAGAACTGCTCTCAATCTCCGGTAATGCTCGTGCCCGTGATCAACAATGGATCTGACGGGGTCACCTACGATGCTATTGGAGTCAGCGCCAGTTGAAGGCTGTACGGTGACATGCTGCTGGGATGCTTGTCTGGCTAAGGGAGGTAACCCGGCAGATCAACTCCAACATCCTCATCAGGTGCCTCAATAAGTACCTCTACACACCCTTGCTGGGGACCACCTCTTCGCCGACGACCCCGTGGGGCACCCTTACCTCGTGGGACAACCCTGCCTCATCGTCCCCTCACGCGTGGTACAGGCTTACCCCGATGGTAGTGCTCTGGTGACATATAAGTAGGGACCTGATCTAAGCACTCGGCCTCTCTAGATCAATGCAGTGTCGGGGCCGCCAGCTTTGTAACCTGCCGACCGTACTCCTGCAAAGCGACCGCAGGATCGCCGGCATGCTACTGCATCTGTAGTCCCAACTGGTAGACTTAATGTAGACTAATAGCATGCATAACATGTAAAATATAAATTACATAATGCTATATGACGGTTATAAGTAAGAATACCAAATAACATACCAGTGCCTCGTGCCTCTCGGTGTATGGAACGTACCGACCACCAGCTCGATAATTAGGATCATCCCGCTGGTAATGTGTAGTCTCCCAGGTGGGCGGTGTCGGTATGAGCTTCGGCCTGCCAAACTGGCGAAGTACCCGCTTGATGGCATGATGCTCCACAATATCAAGGTAGAACAATGGGACGGAAGAGTCCTACCTAAGTCAGCCGGCCAAGCAATAATCGGGTAAGCCAGCTATTAGCGCATCGCTGTATGGCATCCAGATGAACTACTATTAAGGAAGAACAGAAAACATCAGTATACACAACTTGTGTTTGGCACAATGACAAGTAAACTTAGATATACATTTACCTGTGCGCCATTCAGAAAATCCAATATATCCCTGCACAAGGAAAGATTATGCCGAGCCTCGTACTCGCGCGTATGTCCCCGTCGAATTACCCACCTCATAGCTAGAGGGAGAAACTCTGGTGGTACATCCGCATCTAATGGTGGTAAAGGTGGCTGCAACTGCAGAAAATACTCCCAGGCCCAAACCTAACATAAAAAGTTGTCGTCAAATTTAAGTTATATTTTTATTAGGTATGTTAAAATGAATAGGATATTCGAATATGTTTTCACCTATAGTAGTGGCAAGAATCTAACAACCTCATGCTGGGTGCCCATGCTCGCGCGACACATGCATCTGTACAAGTAGGCGAGAAAAGTAGAGCCCCAGCTGTACTGGGGTAAATCATCTAGCCGCTCAAGATGATGAAGAAATCTCAAGCTGACTAGGTTCTCCGAAGTGTTTGGGAACAAGACCTATCCAAACAACAAGAGAAGCAGCAACCTCGTATACCGGTCAACATGATAATCTGGTATATCCCCATCGATCTGAGGATGCAATGCCTCCAACCACAGTCAAATAGTCATCAACGAAAATCGACTGGTCCCATGCAGTATAGTCTTATCCTCTGGCCGGAAAGCAGTAAGCCGCTTCAGCATGTCCAGGTACTGCACATGTGTCATCTCTCTCATGCCAGGCGGCAGTGAAACGGGAAGTCCATAAACGGGCAACCCATATAGAACCTCCACGTCCTATATTGTGACGGTGGCCTCGCTAATGGGAAGGTGGAAGGTATGCGTATCCGATCTCCACTGCTCTATCAGGGCCGTGATCAAAGACCAATCGAGCTGCAGTCGCCCGATCTCAATCATTCTGTAAAAACCCGTGTCTCGTAGGCGCCCGACTATACGGGCATGGAGAACTCTGTCATGCAGAAAGTCCCACATGTCGTCCACTCTCCTGGCGCGGAGAGTCTGGGTCAATAACTCACCCTCCCGTATGTGGGCGGACCTATGATCGCCCTGTAACGAGAGTAGCTCATCGTTGGAAGGTCCGGGGTGAATAGGCGGCACCTCCATGTCGTCTATTGTAAATTAAACAACATTAATTACATGTTAGTTTTATAAATTTATATGTTTGTTTGTAAATTAAATAATTAAATTTTTATAAATAAATATTCACATATGGGTTCCAGGCTCGATATTTGGAGCCCAGTAACACCAATTTATGTTGAATTCTTCTATGTGTTAGTTTTATAATTTTATATGTTAGTTAGTAAATTAAATAATAAATTTTTATAGATAAATATTCACATATAATTTTCAAACTCGATATTCAGAGCCCAGTGGCACCAATTTATTCTGATTTCTTCGATGTGTTAATTTTATTATTTTACATGTTAGTTTGTAAATTAAATAATTATTTTTTATAAATAAATATTCACATATGGGTTCCATGCTCCATATTTGGAGCCCAGTAGCATCAATTTATCCTGAATTCTTCTATTTGTTAGTTTTATTAGAATTTTTTATGTTAGTTTGTAAATTAAAAAATTAATTTTTATAATTAAATATTCACAAATGAGTTTCAGGCTCGATATTTGGAGCCTAGTAGCACCAATTTTCTTGAATTCTTCTATTTGTTAGTTTTATTATTTTACATGTTAGTTTTATAATTTTATATGTTTATATATAAATTAAATAATTAATTTACTTATTAAATATTCATATATGAGGTTCAAGCTCGATATTTGCGGCACAGTATCACCAAATATATGTTCACTATAATTGGATAGAGTTTGTGTTTGATCTATCAGTCATTTGGACGTATTTTTGAGTATACGAGATACTTAAACTACATGAAAACTATGCTAAAAGGCACTATATATATATATATATATATATAGAAGAATTTAGGATATCTTCGTGCTACTGGGCCTCAAATATCGAGCCCGGAACCCTTATGTGAATACATCATAATTAAATATTATATATATATATATATATATATATTAAATATTCATATATGGGTTCCAGGCTCGATATTTGAAGCCCAATAGCACCAAATATATGTTGACTATAATTGGACAGATTTTATGTTTGATCTATCAGTTATTTTGACGTATTTTTGAGTATAAGAGATACTTAAACTACAGGGAAACTATGCTAAAAGACACTACGTTTTACTACGCTAAAAGAAACTACATTATACAATGCTAAAAGTCACTAGATTTTACTATGCTAAAAGGCATTACATTTTTGTAACGACCCGGCCGGTCGTTTTTAGAATTTACACCCCAATCCCCTATTAATTGCTTTCCCCGTGTTTATTTCTGCTATTTTGAATTGTTGAGATTTTCGGTTTGGAATTTCGGAGAGTTTTGGGACACTAATTCCCTAAATGAGAGTTTAAGTCTTGAAAATTTGACTATAGTTGGAAAAGTGTGAACACCGCCTCAGAATGGAAATCCGATGGTTCCGTTAGTGTCATGACCCCAGTTCGCCCTCCGTGAACATGTCGTGACGACACCTAGCCCCTACGACTAGGTAAGCCTAACAGTGCGGAATATAGACCATAAAATTGCCGAAGAAATTATTAAAATTGATTTAGTAAAATAACCATGTGTTTAAGGAGCCGCTTGGCACATACTATCATAGCTCTCGAAGCTAACAAAAATTTCCAAAACCCGGAATCTCACAAATTACAAGCTAAAGGATACATAAGAGGCTCTAACTCAAGAATGTCTAAACAAGGATAAATACCGAAGGACTATACTTATTACAGAAAGCTGGAAAGGGACTCTTCGGTCTGCGGACGTAGCAGATATACCTTGAAGTCTCTACCGAAACGCCTCCTCCGAAGGCTGACAGAACTGACTGGAAGTACCTGGATCTGCACAACAAAAATTTGTAGAAGAGTAGTATGAGCACAACACAGCGGTGCCCAATAAGTATCAAGACTAACCTCGGTAGGAGCAGTCAAGACACCTACCGGTGAAGTAACAATATAATGATAGGACAACAGAAATGGTATATATACATATATGTAAAGTCTGCAAAAAATTACCAATAATGCTACAATCACGATGAGGGAAAAGAACAACAAGTAACAACAAAAATATAAGAAAAATGATAATACAAGACGACGGCAGAAACACAATCCATATCCTAAGGTCACAACACAGTAAGGGAAAAGCAAAGCAATAACTCAGATCCTACGATGATATTCACATAAGGTCTTATTCAACTACTTCCACAAATTTAAAAATCCCGGACAAACCACAACTCACGAAATCCCAGCATCTGAAATATAACACTTGGCATCCTGTGCCCCATCAGTCTCACAGTCATGCGGACAACTAATTGACTAACTAGGGCCACTCTTACATATATAATGGATAAACGAGGGCGCACCTCCATCCTTAACGAAATAAGGAGGAATTCACCTCTAATAGGAGTGTTCAACTGCGTGTATGCTGGTGCAAGTGTTCGAACAAGAATTCTACCAACTAGTAAACATGAAAAGAAGAACGAACCGCACGTACGACGTTTCCCCGCAACATTCAAGCGATAAAACTCATACAGGTGAGTAATCCACAATCACAATATTAAACAAAATAGGAATGCCTCTACAGGTTGTCACGATTACTTACAATCAACCCCTTACATAGCCCACCATATTTTGCCACGTGTGCATTAACAACATAATAAGAACCGCCTTATTTTTCCATATGTGCATCATAATATTTTCCACCTTATTTCGCCACATGCACAACCCATATATAAGCATATGAACATATCCCGCCATATTACGCCGCATGTGCAATATATCAATAGCAACAGTAGCATGGTAAAGACCTCGTGCAACCCCTCAACAACAATCACAGGGCAGATACCTCATGCATCACAGCATCAATAACCACACAGTAGAAGCCTCGTGCCTCACAATATTAATAACCGCATGACAAAAACCTCGTGCATCAACAATATCAATAACCGCACAGCAAAAACCTTGTGCCTAACAATATCAATAATCGCAAGGCATAGACCTCGTGCATCAACATCAAGACAACACAAAATGACAATATATACAGGAACAAAGCAAGGGAATCAACCCAGGTATTTTAGTTTACCAAAAGACGGTACAACTAGGTCACAAGGAATAACCGTAACAGAGAATTACTAAGCGCAACAAGAACAACTCGACAAGGGAGAAATAATACGAAACAACGATTCCACAATACTCAGTTCAACAATAAGGAAGTTAACATGAATCAAATAATTACAATTAAGGAAAATATCAACTAAACATGGGATATCTAATTCCTTTCCAATGAAGGCCAATTAATTACATGAGAGATAGAAATAATGCTTTCCAAATAAAGACAAGCAGTTAGGAATGATAATGTGTCTATAGAAGGGTAAATTTCTACAGTTTAACAAGTAAAAGTCAATTAGGCAACAACAATACACCAAAAGGGCAACTAAATTCCGAGTAAGACATGTAGGGGTGAAACTAATAACAGGGAACTCAATCGTATCAAGAACAACTCCATATTCGGTGATTTCAAGGATCTAAGAACCTAAAAGGGACAACTTTCCACAAATAAATCTGAGCACGCACTCGTCACCTAGCGTACAAGGAATACAATCAACAAAGAAGACTCAAATCCTAAAGGGAAGTCCCCCACACAAGGTTAGGCAAGATACTTACCTCGAACCGGCTAAAATCAACTAGCAACCACGTTCTTGCCACGAGTACTCGACTCCAAATGGCCCAAATTTATTCAATTCAATCACACATTGTAAATAACACCTCAAGCAACTAATTCTACTATTTAATTAAAAGCTAAAGCGCAAAATTATGTAAAATGACCAAAATACCCCTCAGGCCAACGAGGTCAAAACCCGAGGTTCGAACCAAAAACCGGTTACCCATTCCCCCACGAACTCAAATATGTAATTTGTTTTGAAATCGGACCTCAAATTGAGGTCCAAATCCCCAAATTTTTAGAAACCTAGGTTCTACCCAAAACTTCACATTTCACCCATGAAAATCATTGATTTTAGGTGGAAAACATGTTAAATGATGCAAATGATTGAAAGAATTAAGTAGAAATTAACTTACAATTGATTTGGAGAAGAAAGATTTCTTGGGAAATCGCCTATGGGTGTTTGAGTTTGAGAAAATATGAAAAATGAAGTTCAAATTTGGCTAAGTATAAAATATGCAGGCCTCAGATGTGGGAAATGCGAAGGTGGGTTCGCATTTGCGAACCCTGCAGGTATGGGAAATGCGAAGGTGAGTTCGCATTTGCGAACTCTGAAGGATCTAGGGTGGTCGCATTTGCGAGAAAATGTGTCACATTTGCGACAGGCCAGACCTCGCATTTGCGACACAACGATCACATTTGCGATCACTGGCAGCCTTGGCATTTTTCGCATTTGCGAAGAAATGCTCGCATTTGCGAGAAGAGCTGGCCTGGGGTTACTTCGCAATTGTGAAAGGCCACTCGCATTTGCGAGACGGGCTTCGCGCAGGCTAGTTCATGCCAGCAACTTTCAAGGTTTAAAAATGCACTCCGACACCTATCCAAAACTCACCTGAGCCCTCGGGGCTCCAAACCAAATATACATACAACCTCAAAAACATCCTACGGACTTACTTGCATGATCAAATCGCCAAATTACATCATATACATCGAATTAAACCACAAAAGTTCATGATTTCTTCCAAGTTTTCATAGAACATCAAATTTTCATTTTAAGTCCGAAACACGTCAAACAACGTCCGTTTTCAACCAAATTTTTTAGAAAGCGCTTAAATCACATATAAGACCTATACCAGGCGCCAGAACCAAAATACGGGCCCAATACCAATGTGTTCTAATCAAATTTCATTTCCAATTTCATTAATTATTTCCAGAAAAGAATTTTACACAAAAATTCATTTCTCGGACTTGGGACCTCGGAATTCGATTCCAGGCATATGCCTAAGTCCCATATTTTCCTACGGACCCTCCGGGACCGTCAAATCACGGGTCCGGGTCCGGGTCCGGGTCCGTTTTCCCAAAATGTTGACCGAAGTCAAATTTATTCAATTTAATATTAAAATTTAGCATTTTTCTCACAGAATTCATATTTAAGCTTTCCGTCTATGCGCTCGGATTGCGCACGCAAATCGAAGCAATCCTAAATGAGGTTTTCAAGGCCTCGAATGTACCTAATGGGTAAGAAAATATGTGATGACCCCTTTGGATCGTCACATCCTCCACCACTAAAACAACCGTTCGTCCTCAAATGGACAAAAAAAAGAAGTACCTGAGTCGGGAAAATGATGAGGATAATGGCTCTGCATGTCAGACTCGGACTCCCAGGTTGATGCCTCAGGAGGCTGACCTCTCCACTGGACACGAACAGAAGGAAAAACTCTTGGACCTCAACTGACAAACCTTTCGGTCTAGAATAGCTAGCGGCTTCTACTCATAAGACAAGTACTTGTCCAACTGGATAGTGCTGAAATCTAACGCGTGGGCTGGGTCATCGTGATACCTCCGGAGCATGGATACATAAAAAACTGGATGCACGACTGATAAGCTGGGCGGCAATGCAAGTCTATAAGCCACTTCTCCCACTCGATCAAGTATCTCAAACGGACCAATGAACCTAGGGCTAAGCTTGCTCTTCTTTCCAAATCTCATCACGCCTTTCATAGGCGACACTCGGAGCAATACCCACTCACCAACCATAATTGCCACATCTCGAACCTTGCGGTCTGCATAACTCTTTTTCCCAGACTGAGCTAAACGAAACCTATCCTGAACCAAATCTGTACCAAACAACTGAGCCTCTCCTGGCTCAAACAATCCAATTAACCAAATCCTAGCTAATACCAACGGGCACATGCCCCATAAGCTAAACTCACGAAGCATAGAACGAAAATGACTGGATATGGGAAGGGAAACACGTAAGGGAACTATCAAACAAGTCAAACTAGCACAAATTTTTCTAAAACACAAAATCTACAAAACATCTAACAGGAAAGAATAAAAGTATATAAAAGACTCACAAGGATCTCATACTGATTTAACCCTCACCGCAGTACACAGTCCGGTCTCAACATCAAATCACATGAAATCACGAGGGTCCTGCCCTCAACACTGAATCACAAGTAGGGCATACATCAACCCATCTAGAGACTCACACTAGATCAATTCCGTCTACAACTCACAACACAAATTGGCTCCCACACCGGTGGAGCATAAAAATCACAGCTCGTAACCAAGAATACTCAGCAATCACATCAAACCTACCGAAACAGGAAACATGAATTTACAACTAGCCTCATAACTCTCGACAACAGCTAGAAACAGATGATAGATACAGCTATCACTCATAGAACCTCCCAACAGGATAATCACATAAACAGAGTACAAATCATGAAACACACCCATGAGTGGGACAACAAATAAGGGTACTTACCCCGATAAGCAGAACTATGATGAACCACAAATAGTGCCCTCTATAACAAACTGAATTCATACCTGGACGACATTAGCTGGCGCACCGGCCTCAAACCTACTATATGAAACACATCAACAAGTCGGGCCTCCCCATTTTGGGCGCCTCTACCTGCCCGAATACCTCGCCGTGACACGTCGGTCCGAAGTCTGGGACAATCTCTCACCATGTGGCTAGTATCTCCACACTCAAAGCACCCTCTCTGCTGACGAAGCAGTGGGAACTATGCGGTACGGGTACTCCGAGACCCATGAACACTTGAGTCACCATGCAAAGCCTGAAGCGCGAACTGAATTGGTTGACCCGCAAAACCTCTACCATGACGCACCCTGCCTCCAAAATAAGGACCAGTATATCTCACCAGTCTATGAGGCCTCCTTGCCTCCTCAAACTCTCTCCCCTGCTCTCGTCTGCTCTCTCTCGTGACCCTGCCTGCCCTCTCTCTCTAGCATGCATACCCTCTATCCTCCAAGCAATGTTCACCACCTGCTGATACGGAATATCCATCTCCAACTCACGGGCCATACTGGTCCTGATGCAAGGAATAAGCCCCTCAATGAATCGGTGAACCTTCTCGTGAACAGTAAAAACCAAGGCGGAGGCATGTCTAGCCAAACTGGTGTAACGGACAGCATACTCTGAGACGGTCATAGCACCCTGGCGTAAATGCTCAAACTCCGCGCGCCATACATACTTGAGGCTCTGAGGAACAAACTCTCTCAGGAACATATCTAAAACTGGGTCCAAGTCAGTGAAGCTTCCTCATCTGGGCTATCTAACTCATATGTGGCCACCAATCGTAGGCGGCTGCTCGAAGCTAGAAAGTAGTGAAAGAAACCCCGCTCAATCCAGAAATACCCATAGTACGGATAACGCGGCAACACTCATCAAGAAACCCCAAGACAACGTCTGATGCTAATCCACTGAACACCGGAGGATCATACTTCTTGAACCTCTCTAGCCTCTTCTGCTCCTACTAGGAAGCCGCTGCCATGCCCTCGGGCTGAACTGGTGCCGCAGGCGACGTATGTATAATCTTAGGGACCTGCTCAACATGCACTCGCTGCTTAGGAGTGCGGGCGGCGGGAGTCTGTGCTCCTCCCCCGGCCTGGGATACGGCTGCAGTAAGGGGAAGTAATCCTGCCTGAGCCAAAGTGGTGTACATGCTCATGAACTATGCCAAAGTCTCCTGAAGGGCTGGAGTAGTAGTAGCTATAGGCGTGTCAGGTGCCTAGACTCTAGCTGGATCTGCTGGTGGTACCTCAACGGCCGCTCGTGCAGGTGCTATCTCTGCACCACGTGCGCATCCTCAAACTCTACCTCGGCCCCAAACTCTGATAGCTGCAGCAAGGGGCGCGGGTGCCTGATCGCCTCGGATAGTACGTTTCCTCACCATCTGTGAGAGAGTAGAACACAGAGGTTTAGGATTGTGAATGTCAAAATCTCGCACGACAGGGAAATCAAATGAAGTGGAATTTTCCTAACGGTTACATAGCCTCTCGTAGATAAGTACAGACGTCTCCCTACCGATCCACGAGACTCTAATAAACCGGCTTGTGATTTGTGACTCCTATGAACCTAGAGCTCCAATACCAACTTGTCACGACCCCAGTTCGCCCTCCGTGAACATGTCGTGACGGCACCTAGTCCCTACTACTAGGTAAGCCTAGCAAAGTGGAAGATAAACCATAAAATTGTGGAAGAAATAATTAAAACTGATTTAGTAAAATAACCATATGTTTAAGGTGCCGCTTAGCACATACAATCACAGCTCTCGAAGCTGACAAAATTCCTAAAACCCAGAATCTCAGAAATCACAAGCTAAGGTATACATAAGAGGCTCTAACTCAAGAATGTCTAAACAAGGATAAATACCGAAGGACTATACTTATTACAGAAAGATGGAAAGGGACTCTTCAGTCTGCGGACGTAGCAGATATACCTCAAAATCTCTACCGAAACGCCTCCTCCCAAGGCTGACAGAACTGAGTGGAAGTACCTGGATCTGCACAACAAGAATGTGCAGAAGAGTAGTATGAGCACACCACAGCGGTGCCCAGTAAGTATCAAGACTAACCTCGGTGGAGTAGTGACGAGAAACAGTCAAGACACCTACCGGTCAAGTAACAATATAATGATGGGACAATAGAAATGGTATATATACATATATGTAAAGTCTGCACAAAATTACCAACAATGCTACAATCACGATGAGGGAAAAGAACAACAAGTAACAACGAAAATATAAGTAAAATGATAATACAAGACGACGGCGGAAACACAATCCATATCCTAAGGTCAAAACACAGTAAGGGGAAAGAAAAGCAATAACTCAGATCCTACGATGATATTCACATAAGGTCTTATTCAACTACTTCTACAAATTTACAAAATCCCAGACAAACCACAACTCACGAAATTCCAGCATCTGAAATCTAACACTTGGCATCCTGTGCCCCATCAGTCTCACAGTCATGCGGACAACTAACTGACTAACTAGGGCCACTCTCACATATATAATGGATAAATGAGGGCGCACCTCCATCCTTAACGAAATCAAGAGGAATTCACCTCTAATAGGAGTGTTCAACTGCGTGTATGTTGGTGCAAGTGTTCTAACAAGAATTTTACCAACTAGTAAACATGAAAAGGAGAATGAACCGCACGTACGATGTTTCCCCGCGACATTCAAGCGATAAAACTTATACAGGTGAGTAACCCACAATCACAATAGTAAACAAAATAGGAATGCCTCTACAGGTCATCATGATTCTTTACAATCAACCCCTGACATAGCCCACCTTATTTCGCCACGTGTGCAATTAATAATATAATAAGAACTGCCTTATTTCGCCACACGTGCATCATAATATTTCCCACCTTATTTCGCCACATGCGCAACCCACATATAAGAATATGAACATATCCCGCCTTATTACGCCACATGTGCAATATATCAATAGAAACAGTAGCACGGCAAAGACCTCGTGCAACCTCTCAATAACAATCGCATGGCAGAAACCTCATGCATCACAACCTCAATAACCACACGGCAGAAGCCTCGTACCTCACAATATCAATAGTCGCACGACACAAACCTCGTGCATCAACAATATCAATAACTGCATGACAGAAACCTCGTGCCTAACAATATCAATAATCGCAAGACAGAAACCTCGTGCATAAATAATATCAGTACAACATAATAAATGACAATATATATAGGAACAAAGCAAGGGAATCAACCCAGGTATTTTCGTTCACCAAAAGACGGTACAACTAGCTCACAAGGAATAATCGTAACAGAGAATTACTAAGCGCAACAAGAACAACTCGACAAGGGAGAAATAATACGAAACAATGATTCCATAATACTCAGTTCAATAATGAGGAAGTTAACATGAATCAAATAATTACAATTAAGGAAAATATCAACTAAATATGGGATAGCTAACTTCTTTCCAATGAAGGCCAATTAATTACATGAGAGATAGAAATAATGCTTTCCAAATAAAGACAAGCAGTTGGTAATGATAATGTGTCTATAGAAGGGTAAATGTCTACAGTTTAACAAGTAAAAGTCAATTAGGCAACAAGAATACACCAAAAAGGGCAACTAAATTCCAAGTAAGACATGTAGGGGTGAAACTAATAACAGGGAACTCAATCGTATCAAGAACAACTCCATATTCGGTGATTTCAAGGATCTAAGAACCTAAAAGGGACAACTTTCCACAAATAAATCCGAGCACGCACTCATCACCTCGCGTACAAGGAACACAATCAACAAAGAAGACTCAATTCCTAAGGGGAAGTCCCCCACACAAGGTTAGGCAAGATACTTACCTCGAACCGGCTAAAATAAACTAGCAACCACGTTCTTGCCACGAGTACTCGAATCCAAATGGCTTAAATCTATTCAATTCAATCACACATTGTAAATAACACCTCAAGCAACTAATTCTACTATTTAATTAAATGCTAAAGCGCAAAATTAGGTAAAATGACCAAAACACCCCTCAGGCCAACGAGGTCAAAACCCGAGATTCGAACCAAAACCCGGTTACCCATTACCCCACGAACTCAAATATGTAATTTATTTTGAAATCGGACCTCAAATTGAGGTCCAAATCCCCAAATTTTTAGAAACCTAGGTTCTACCCAAAACCCCCAATTTCACCCATGAAAATCATTGATTTTAGGTGGAAAACATGTTAAATGATGCAAATGATTGAAAGAATTAAGTAGAAATTAACTTATAATTGATTTGGAGAAGAAAGATTTCTTGGAAAATCACCTATGGGTGTTTGAGTTTGAGAAAATATGAAAAATGAAGTTCAAATTTGGCTAAGTATGAAATATGCAGGCCTCAGATGTGGGAAATGTGAAGGTGGGTTCGCATTTGCGAACCCTGCATGTTTGGGAAATGCGAAGGTGAGTTCGCATTTGCGAACTCTGAAGGATCTAGGGTGGTTCGCAATTGCGAGAAAATGTGTTGCATTTGCGACAGGCCAGACCTCGCATTTGCGACACAACGATCACATTTGCGATCACTGGCAGCCTGGGCATTTTTCGCATTTGCGAAGAAATGCTCGCATTTGCGAGAAAGGCTGGCCTGGGCTTACTTCGCAATTGTGAAGGGCCACTTGGTTTTGCGATATCGCATTTGCGAGAAAGGCTTCGAGCAGGCCAGTTCATACCAGCAACTTTCAAGGTTTAAAAACTCACCTGAGCAAAACTCACCTGAGCCTTCGGGACTCCAAACCAAATATACACACAACCTCAAAAATATCCTACGGACTTACTCGCGCGATCAAATCGCCAAATTACATCATATACATCGAATTAAACCTCAAAAATTCATGATTTCTTCCAAGTTTTCGTAGAACATCAAATTTCCATTTTAAGTCCGAAACACGTCAAACGACGTCTGTTTTCAACCAAATTTTGCAAAAAGCGCTTAAATCACATATAAGACCTATACCTAGCACCAGAACCAAAATATGGGCCCGAAACCAATACATTCTAATCAAATTTCATTAACTATTTCCGGAAAACAATTTTACACAAAAATTCATTTCTCGGACTTGGGACCTCGGAATTTGATTCCGGGCATACGCCTAAGTCCTATATTTTCCTACGGACCCTCTGTGACCGTCAAATCATAGGTCAGGGTCGGCTTTTCCAAAATATTGACCAAAGTCAAATTTATTCAAATTAATATCAAAATTTAGCATTTTTCTCACCGAATTCATATTTAAGCTTTCCGGCTACGTGCTCGGACTATGTACGCAAATCGAGGCAACCCTAAATAAGGTTTTCAAGGCCTCAGAAGTACAAAATGGGTAAGAAAATAAGTGATGACCCTATTGGGTCATCACAGTTAGCTACGTTGGGTGATTTCGAGCTTGGGGGCGTGATCGGATTGTGGTTTGGAGGTCCGTAGCTAATTTAGGCTTGAAATATCGAAAGAGGGATTTTTGAAGTTTCCGGTTCGATAGTGAGATTTTGATCCGAGGGTCGGAATGGAATTCTGGAAGTTGGAGTAGCTCCGTAGTTTTAAATGTGATGTGTGTGCAAAATTTCAGGTCATTCGGACGAGGTTTGATAAACTTTTTGATCGAAAGCGTATTTTGAGAAAATTTGGAGTTCTTAGGCTTGAATCCATGGTTAATTTGAGGTTTCGATGTTGTTTTAGGTTTTTTAAGGATTGGTACAAGTTTTGACAGTAGTATTAGACTCGTTTAATGAAATATCACATATGCGACCGGGTTTCGCAGATGCGGTAATCGCTGAGCAGAACATATAAGTCCTTGCTTTCGCGAAATTTAAGCCATTTTCATCTTTTTCAAATGAGAAGAAGCTTGGGAATCACTTTTCAAAAGGGATTTTCAGAGGAGTTCATTGGGGTAAGGTCTTTGGTCCCTAAACTTGTTATTGGAATGTTTTTTATCAATTTAAGCATAAAAAATTAAGAAAAATCAGTGGTAATTGTGGGGTTAGGGCTTGGCTAATTGGAGACTTTTGAGTGATGATTTGAGGAACCATTTGAGGTCCGATTTTGGTATGTATAAACTCGTGAGAATGTGAGGATTCTGGAAATATAGATTTCACCCGATTTTGAGATGTGGTTCGAGGGGCGTTTTGGTCATTTTACCTAATTTTGCGTATTAGCTTAGTATTTAATTGTAGAATCAGTTACTTGTAGTGTTATTTACATTATGAAATTTAATTGAATAGATTTGGGCCATTTGGAGTCGGATACTCGTGGCAAGAACGTAGTTTCGGGTTGATAATTGAGCCGGTTCGAGGTAAGTGACTTGTTTAACCTTGTATGGGGGACTCTCCCCTTAGGATTGATATCGTGATACTTGAAATGCCTTGTACGTGAGTTGATGAGTGCGTACTTGTGCTAGTTGTTGGAAATCCGATTTTTCATTAAAAGTAGCCTTAAATTGTGTTCTTTCGTTTCTTGCTTACATTATTTGGAAACTTAGTCTGCTGTTAGTCTAGAGAAGCATGTCTATTTGACTAAATTGCTCTAGTTATTTTAACTGCCTTATTTGTATTACGTGGAGCATGCTAGGTTAGAATTACCTGTTTTTGCCTTGGTATGAAGTTAAGCTTAATTGAGTATATTCTTTCTCTGCTATTGTTGTGCATTTCATTTTGGGGCTACAGGAAAGATTCTCGGGAGATCCCCTGTACGTATTTAGGATCCTGCTGAGGTGCGGAATATCGAGAGATCCTTGGCACATATATTGAGGATACTAAAAGATCCTCGGGATACCAAGAGATCCCTGATACATATATTGAGGATACCAAGAGATCCTCGGGATACCAAGAGATCCCTAGTACATATTGAGGATACTAAGAGATCCTCAGGATACTATGAGATCCCTCATTATTATCCTTGTGACTGTTTGCCTCTGTATCAGTTATAGTTATCTTATATCATGCGATATTTATACTGGTGCACTTATTTTTACTACTCTTATCTGCACTGTTGAACTTTATATTATTATTTAATCTCGGTAGGGCCCTGACCTTCCTTGTTACTACCCAACCGAGGTTAGGCTTGGCACTTACTGAGTATCACTTTGGTGTACTCATGTTCTTCCTACGCATGTTTTTCATGTACAGATCCAGGTACTTCAACTCAGTCCTATCACTCTTGAGGCGAGGCAAATGCTATAGCGACTTCGGAGTATATCTGTCGCGTCCGTAGACCGAGAAGTCTCTTTCTATTCTTGCTGTTTAGTATTAGCCCTTCTGTATTTCCGTTCTCGTTAGACATTTTGGATTTAGAGCTATGTAGTACTTCTTAGCTTGTGATTCATGGGTTTCCGGGTCTTGGATTTATGTGTTGGTTTTGAGAGTTAAATATTGTGTATGCTGAGCGGTACATTTAAATGTTGTTTATTTCTTTATTCCTGTTTTAAATTGTTTTACTTTCGCAAATTTAAACTCCTTCCTCAAATTTAGGCTTACCTAGTCGCAGAGACTAGGTGCTGTCACGATGGTTCACGAAAGGTGAACCAAGGTCGTGACAAGTTGGTATCAAATCTCTAGGTTCATAGGAGTCATGAATCACAAGTCGGTTTATTAGAGTCTCACTGATCGGTACGGAGACGTCTGTACTTAACTACGAGAGGCTATGTAACTGTTAGGAAAAATTCTGCTTCATTGATTTCCTTGTCGTGCGAGATTTTTGATATCACGATTCTAAACTTCTGTCTTCTATTCTCTCACAGATGGTGAGGACATGTGCTACTCGAGATGACCAGGCACCCGCACCCCCTACTGGAGCCGTCATAGGCCAAGGCCGGGGTAGAGGCCGAGGACGCGCTCGTGCTACAGCTAGAGCACCCGCGCGAGTTGCCGCCGAGGTACCCTCAGTAGTACCAGCCGGAGTCCAGACACCTGATGCAACTGCTACTACTACTCCAGCACTCCAGGAGACTTTGGCATAGTTTATGACTATGTACACCACTCTAGCTCAGGCAGGGTTGCTTCCCCTTGCTGCAGCTATATCCCAAGCCGGGGGAGGAGCATATACTCTCGCCACCCACACTCCTGAGAAAAGAGTGCATATTGATCAGGTTCCAGAGGCTATTCCTGTACAGCCGGTAGCCCCAGCTCATCCTGAGGAGAGAGCAGTAGCTTCAAAGGAGGAGCAGAAGAGGCTTGAGAGATTCAAGAAGTATTAGCCTCCGACTTTTAACGGACTAGCCTCAGAGGATGCCCTTGGATTTCTTGAGGAATGCTACCGAATCCTCTGTACTATGGGTATATAAGGATCGAGCGGGGTTTCCTTTACTACCTTTCAGCTTCGAGGAGCTGCCTATTAGTGGCATTGTGCTTATGAGTTAGACAGTCCGGATGAGGCAGCTTCCCTGACTTGGGCCCAATTTTCAGATATGTTCACGAGGGAGTATGTCCCCCAGAGTCTTAGGGACGCTTGGTGCGCAGAGTTTGAGCATTTGCACCAGGGTACTATGACTGTGTCAGAGTATGTTGTCCGTTACATCGACTTGGATAGACATGCACCAGCTATGGTTTCACGGTTCGCGAGAAGGTTCGCCAGTTTATTGAGGGGCTTACTCCCTGCATCAGGTCTAGCATGACTCGTGAGCTAGAGATGGATATATCTTATCAGCAGGTGGTGAGCATTGCTAGGAGGATTGAGGGTATGCATGCTAGGGACAGAGAGAAGAGGGAGGCTAAAAGGTCTCGAGAGTCGGGCCATTATTCCGGTGCCCGTGCCCCAGCTGTAGGTCGTTATTGTAGGGGTCATATAAGTCACCCCATTCATTCAGCTCTTCCAACAGCCAGTGGTGTCCCAGCCTCACCTAGGCCTCAGGAGCCTTATTATGCACCTCTAGTGTCTAGTGCACCTCCTGCACGGGGTACTTATAGTTGTCAGTCCAGCAAACCTGGCCCGAGCCAGTCACAGCTGCCACGTCCTTTGAGAGCTTATTTTGAGTGTGGTGACACCCGTCATGTGGTGAGAGATTGCCCTAGACTTGGGAGGGCTTCACCTCCTCAGACTCCTCACAGATGCGGGACCGCAGATGCGGTAATTGTTGGGCAAAACATATAAGTCCTTGCCTTCGCGAAATTTAGCCATTTTTCATCTTTTTCAAACGGGAAGAAGCTTGGGAAGCACTTTTCAAGAGGGATTTTCAAAGGAGTTCATTAGGGTAAGGCCTTTGGTCCCTAAACTCATTATTGGAATGATTTTAATCAATTTAAGCATGAAACATTAAGGAAAATCAGTGGTAATTGTGGGGTTAGGGCTTGGCTAATTGGAGACCTTTGAGTGATGATTTGCAGAACCATTTAAGGTCCGATTTTGGTAATTTTGGTATGCATAAACTCATGATAGTGTGAAGATTCTGGAAATATAAATTTCACCCGATTCCGAGATGTGGGCTCGAGGGGCGTTTTGGTCATTTTACCTAATTTCGTATATTAGCTTAGAATTTAATTGTAGAATCAGTTACTTGAAGTGTTATTTACATTATGAAATTTAATTGAATAGATTTAGGCCATTTGGAGTCGGATACTCGTGGCAAGAACGTGGTTTGGGTTGATAATTGAGTCAGTTCAAAGTAAGTGGCTTGTCTAACCTTGTGTGGGGGGACTCTCCCCTTAGGATTGATATCGTGATACTTGAAATGACTTATACGTGAGGTGACGAGTGCGTACTTGTGCTAACTGTTGGAAATTCGATTTTTCATTAAAAATAGCCTTAAATTGTGTTCTTTCGTTTCTTGCTTACATTATTTGGAAACTTAGTCTGCTGTTAGTCTAGAGAAGCATGTCTATTTGACTAAATTGCTCTATTTGTTTTAACTGCCTTATTTGTATTACGTGGATCATTCTAGGTTAGAATTACTTGTTTTTTCCATGGTCTGAAGTTGAGCTTAATTGAGTATATTCTTTCTCTGCTATTGTTGTGCATTTCATTTTGGGCCTACGGGAAGGTATCCCGGGAGATCCCCTGTATGTATTTAGGATCGAGCTGAGGTGAGGGATACTAAGAGATCCCTGGCATATATATTGAGGATACTAAGATATCCTCTGGATACCAAGAGATCTCTGATACATATATTGAGGATACCAAGAGATCCACGGGATACCAAGAGATCCCTAGTACATATTGAGGATACTAAGAGATCCTCGAGATACTGAGAGATCCCCGGTTATTATCCTTGTGATTGTTTGACTCTGTATCAGTTATAGTTGTCTTGTATCCTGCGATATTTATACTATTGAACTTATTTATACTGCTCTTATCTGCACTGTCGAACTTTATATTATTATTTAATCTCAGTAGCGCCCTGACCTTCCTCGTCACTACCCAACCAAGGTTAGGCTTGGCACTTACTGGGTACCGCTGTGGTGTACTCATGTCCTTCCTGCGCATGTTTTTCATGTACAGATCCAGGTACTTCGACTCAATCCTATCACTCCTGAGGCGAGACGACTGTTATAGAGACTTTGAGGTATATCTGCTGCTTCCGCAGATCGAGGAGTCTCTTTCTATTATTGCTGTTTAGTATTAGCCCTTTTGTATTTCCGTTCTTGTTAGACATTCTAAAGTTAGATCTATATAGTATCTTAGCTTGTTATTCATGGGTTTTTAGGTCTTGGATTTATGTGTTGGTTTTGAGAGTTATATATTTGGTATGCCGAGCGGTACATTTAAACATTTTTTATTTCTTTATTCCTATTTTAAATATTTTACTTCGACAAATTTAAATTCATTCCGCAAATTCAGGCTTACCTAGTAGTAGAGACTAGGTGCCGTCACGATGGTTCACGGAGGACGAACTAGGGTCGTGATAATTTTACTACCCTAAAAGGTACATATTACTAGTCTTTAAATAAATAAATAATTTGAACCACATAAAACACAATAAATACATTGTAATCACAAAAATACATATAATAGTAATAGTAATTTATTAACATTTTTATTAACAAATAATAACGATTTCACAATTTTTTCATATTTTTTTACAACATTAATATCTTAGTCGGGATAAAATTAACATACTAATTTAATCGCAAAAAAATATAAAACAACATGGAACACATTCAAAAAACTAATATGCATTATTTATACGAGTTTGGACATAAACTAAATCGGAATACCTCAAAATAATATTTTTCAAAAAGTTAAAAATTTAAAAAATTGACTCTGAAACAAGCAACCCACAACAATAGAAGGCTTGGTGGATGTTCGACCAACTTTGATTTATTTTTGTGGGACGGGTGGGGTCCACTCGAGTTTTTTATCGAGTTAATTGGGAGGGGGGGGGGGCTGCTGTCGTTTTTAAAAAAAATGGAGGTTCTGTCCAAATGTGGGGGAAAGGGAAGGGGAACGTTTATTTATATAGGCGAAGTGTGGTTTATGACCGCGTTTTATATAAACGCTTTAATGAACCACGCTTTATTAAAATGCGGTTTGCTAAAACATATTATATAAAATGTGGTATTAAACCACGCTTTACCTTAACATTCAAAACTGCCGTTAATATAAAATGCGGTTCATAACTGCATTTTATTTACACTCAAAAAAATATTTTGAGTCCAAAAGAACCACATTTCGGTTCTGGACTCCTCTTTCGTCTACCTCTTTTTTGGATTGGGGAATAATGAATTATTTAACCTTCTTGTTTCATTCTATATCATGGAGTACTTTTGGGATATTTATTGTATTCACGTGAATGTGTTGGCTATAATCAGCCCAATGAATTTGGTAATCAGTTTTTGCGCTCTTTCACTTTGTGGCAGCATTTTTCATCTTGGTTACTTGTCAATGGCATGACATTGTAAACATAAAAGAGGCAGCCAATTATACTAGTAAGAACCTCTCAAATGACTGAAGGGGTATTCTTGAAATATGGCATTTTGTAATGTGGCCAATCTTTTTGGTTAGTGGGGTCCATTTTATATAGGCATAAGCCTATTTGGAAGAAGAGTTGGCTGACAATATTTTTACTTGGAGCCAAAGTATCATTGTGTGTTAAAGATTGGTAGATCAATTTTCTTTTTTTTATTAGTTCTTGGAGCCCAAATTTGGGTCCTATAAAAGGAGGGCCATCTTTCTCATTTCAAACACACCTTCAGATGCAAAAGTAGAAGTATTTCTACTAGCTTTTGTCTTCCTTTTCATTATAGAGTATTTTGTAAGAGAGTGAGTGTTGGGAAACACTTATGTGAACCCTTTATTTGGAGTGATCTTGTGAGGTTACTCTCTTGAGGTATTTGGGACTAATTAGAGTATTTACTCTAAATTTTGTACTCTCTTTTGTACTCTTGTTGGTATAGTAAAATTCCTTCTCTCCGCTTGTGGACGCAGGTCTCCTTGACCTAACCATGTTAAATTTGTGCCTTCTTTATCTATTTTAATTACCGTTATTATCAACTTGTATTGTCTTTGTTATTGTCATTATAACGTTGTTTGGCTAAATTCCGCACTACCTGGGTTCCCGATCATAACAAATTGGTATTAGAGCTGGATCTAACCAGGTTAGTTTAAATAGCCAAAATGACTCTAACAAAGACTTACTGAGAAATTTGACCGAAGTGCAAACTTTGGAATGTGGAAATTAAAGATGGAAGCTATCCTAATTAAAGATGGCTTATATTTGGCACTACAAGGAAAGGAGAAGAAGCTGGAAAAAATAATGGATGAGGAGTTTGTCGTCATTAACAAAAAAGCAAAAGCAGGTATCATTTTAAATCTCTCAAATGAGGTTTTGCGTGAAGTTGCTACAGAAAGCTCAGCCAAAGGCATATGGGAAAAGCTGAAAACCCTGTATATGAAAAGGACAGTAGAAAATAGGCTTTACCTATAGCAAAAACTCTACACTTTTTGTATGGCTGAAGGTGCCTCTATACTTACACATCTCGATACTTTCGATTCTCTTCTTATGGATTTGAGTAACATAGATGCTGAAATCAAAGATGAGGATCAAGTCGTATTATTGCTTGTTTCTTTACCCTTGTCATTTAAGCATATTAGAGATACTATGCTTTATGGAAAGGATAATATCTCTTATAAAGATATCAAATCTATTTTGAAATCAAAACAACAAATAGATAGAGATATTACCGGGGAAACGAGCAGGAACCAAGGGGAAGGCTTGTTTGTAAGAGGTAGATCCAATAAGAAAGATTCAAGTAATAAGATACCAAAATCAAGGTCAAAATCAAGATATAGAAATGTCATGTGCAAATACTGTCATAAGAAAGGCCACATTATTTTTGAATTCTTTAAGTTAAAAAACAAAGAAAAGCATACAGAAAAGAAAAATGAGCATAAAATTACTGACACCGCCGAAGCAAGTGTAGCTGCTGATGAGACCGAGGGAACTATTTTTTTAGCAACTAATAATAGTATTAAATCTAACAATGAGTGAATTTTTGATTCGGGTTGTTTTTATCATATGTGTCCCAGTCGGGATTTGTTTACCACATATGAATCTGTTGAAGGTGGAGTTATCTTAATGGGCAACAATATTGCCTGCAATGTTACTGGTAAAGGTAAAGTCCAAATCAACATGCATGATGGTATGGTGAGAACACTCACCGATGTTAGACATGTTCCTGACTTGAAGAAAAATCTCATCTCTTTGGGCACTCTAGAATCTCTTGGGTGCAAGTACGCAGGTGAAGGTGGAGTCCTGAAAGCTTCTCATGGTGCTCTTGTGATCATGAAAGCATACGGATCTGGTACGTTGTATACTTTATTGGGATCTACTGTTATAAGTTCTGCTACAGTTTCAACATCAAATAAATCAGATTATAACATCACCAGATTGTGGCATATGCGATTGGGGCATATAAGTGAAAAGGGTATTTCCATCCTCAGCAAAAGAGGTCTCTTGTGTGGCCAAAGTACCAGAATATGGAGTTATGTGAACACTTTGTTCGGGAAGCAGAAAAGAGTCAGCTTCAAATCTCCAGCAATTCATTGAACAAAAGGTACTTTAGATTACATTTATTCAGATTTTGGGGTCCTTCACATACCCCATCAAAAGGTGGTGCCAGGTATAAGTTAGCTTTCACTGATGATTATTCAAGAAAAGTTTGGGTTTATTTCCTGAAAAATAAAAGTGTTGTTATCTAAACTTTCAAACAATGGAAAGTTTTGATTGAGAAGCAAACAGGAAAACAGGTTAAGCGGCTTAGAATAGATAATGGCTTGGAATTTTTTAATGATGAATTCAACAAATTTTGCAAGAATGAAGGAATGCTCGACACCGTACTGTAAGAATGACACCTCAGCAAAATGGTGTGGCAGAAAGGATAAATATAACTCTTTTGGAAAGGGCTCATTGCATGATTTCAAATGCTGGGTTGACAAATGCCTTTTGAGAAGAAGCTATCTCGACAACTTGTTATATTCTCAACTGTGCTCCTTCTGCACCTTTGAGCTTTAAGACTCTAGAGGAAATGTGGTTAGATACTCCTGCTAATTATTCTGATTTAAAGATATTTGGTTGCCCCACATACATGCATGTAAATGATGGAAAATTAGAGCCAAGGGCTAAAAAGTGTATTTTCCTTAGGTATGCATCTGGGGTGAAAGGATATCGACTATGGTATCCTGATCCCATGGTGCCCAAAATTTATAATTAGCAAAGAAGTAACATTTGATGAATCATCCATGTTACATTCCAGAAAAGAATCTTCTAGTTCTTGTAATACAGATAAAGGTAAGAGTACATAGAAGCAGGTGGAGGTTGAGATTGGCATTCCTTTTGAGCCAAGCTCATCAACTTTAGAGCAAAATACAGTTGAAACTCCTGAAGTTGAGCCAGAAGTTGAAATTCCTGAAGTTGAGACTCTTGAAGTTGAACCATAAGAAGAGGAGTATTCTATATCCAAACATAGACCAAGAAGAGAAAGTAAACAACCATTAAGGTTAGGAGATTATGTTTCATTTACTTTTTCAGTTGCACAGGAAACTGAAGAAATTGGAGAACCATCAAAATATTCAGAAGCAGTTTCTGATGCTAATTCGGCCAAGTGGTTGATTGCAATGAATGAAGAAATTGAGTCTCTCCATAATAATGGGTCTTGGTCTCTTGTGAAGCCGCCATCAGGAAAGAGAATTGTTGGTTTCAAATAGGTCTTCAAGAAAAAGGATGGCATTCCAAGGGTTGAAGATGCGAGGTATAAGGCACGATTAGTTGCAAAGGGCTATAGTCAGGTATAAGGAGTTGATTTTAATGATATTTTTTCACCTGTTGTTAAATATAGCTCTATTCATATCTTGCTTGCCTTAGTTGCCATGTATGATTTGGAATTAGAACAGCTTGATGTTAAGGCAGCTTTCTTACATGGCGAACTTGACGAACAAATATACATGCATCAACCTGAAGGATTTAAAATTGAAGGAAAAGAAGATCACATTTGCTTGTTGAAGAAATCCTTGTACGGATTAAAACAGTCTCCAAGGCAATGGTACAAAAGGTTTGATTCCTTTATGTTGGGTCATGGTTATTAGAGGAGCATGTATAATAGTTGTGTTTACTTTCGGAAGTTAAATAATGGTTCATTAGTATACCTATTATTATATGTTGATGACATGCTCATTGCTGCTAATGATTTGACAGAAATTCACAATTTGAGAAGTCGGCTGAAAATTGAATTGAGATGAAAGATTTGGGAGCAACTAAGAAAATCCTTGGCATGGATATCAAAAGAGATCGAGGATCCAACAGGCTATTCCTGACCCAGAAGTACTTGGAGAAAGTCTAGGAGAGGTTTGGCATGAAAGATGCTAAACCAGTGAGTACCCCTCTTGCTGCTCATTTTAAGTTATCACCTGCTCAGTCCCCGCAATCAGAGGAAGAAGAGAGGTATATGGCACAGGTACCTTATTCCAGTGCAATCACCAGTATTATGTATGAAATAGTTTGTATATGTCCAGAATTTCACAAGCAGTGAGCGTGGTAAGCTGATATATGGCTTGCCCTGGTAAAGAACATTGACAGGCTTTGAAATGGATTTTCAAATATTTTCAAGGTACTTCAAACACATGTTTGGAGTTTGAAAGAAATACTAAAACTTTGGTTGGTTTTGTAGACTCAGATTATGCAGGTGATCTTGACAAAAATCATTGACAGGCTATATATTTTGCATTGGTGGTTGCGCTATCAGTTGGAAAACTACATTACAATATGTAGTAGCTTTATCTATTACCAAAGTAGAATATATGGCAGTTGACTGAGGCTATCAAAGAAGCCTTATGGTTGAAGGATCTCTTTGCTGAACTCAGTTTATACTAAGGTGGTATTATCATTTTTTGTGATAGTCAAAGTGCCATTCACTTGACTAAAGAGAAAATTTATCATGAGTGGACAAAGCATATTGATATCAAGTACTATTTTATCCGGAAAACCATTGGTGATGGAAATTTCTCTATTCAGAAGATCAACACTAGAGACATTCCTGCTGACATGTTCACGAAACCTCTTCCAGTGTCCAAGTTCAAGCTTTGCCTGGACTTGATTGGCATTTATGAAGAATGATTTTGCCCATTGAGGCTTTTGCGGAGAAGGTGGAGAAAATTTACAATATCCTCCAAAATTAGGCCAAGGTGGAGATTTGTAATATGGCCAATCTTTTTAGCTAGTGGGGCCCATTTTATATAGGCATAAGCCGATATGGAAGAAGAGTTGTCTGGCAATATTTTTACCTGTAGCCAAAGTATCATTGTATGGTAGATATTGGTAGATCAATTTCCTTTTTGTTTTTATTAGTTCTTGGAGCCCAAGTTTGGGTCCTATAAAAGGAGGGTCATGTTTCTCATTTCAAACACACCTTCATATGCAAAAGTAGAAGTATTTCTGCTAGCTTTTGTTTTCCTTTTCATTATATAGTGTTTTGTAAGAGAGTGAGTGCTGGGAAACACTTGTGTGAACCCTTTCTTTGGAGTGATCTTGTGAGGTTATTCTCATGGGGTATTTGGGACTAATTAGAGTATTTACTCTAATTTTATTTTGTACTCTTGTTGGTATAGTAAAATTGCTTCTCTCCGCTTGTGGACGTAGGTCTTCTTGACAGAACCGTATTAAATTTGTGCCTTCTTTATCTGTTTTAATTGTCGTTATTATCAACTTGTATTGTCTTTGTTATTGTCATTATAATTTTATTTGGCTAAATTCCACACTATCCGAGTTCCCGGTCCTAACACATTTAACATATTGCATCATATATAGGAAACTTATGATTTTTGTCTAAATTATTTAATTCTTTCATTTGGCCATGCACTATGAAGAATACCTTGGATGAACTCATAACTCTAACATAAAAAACTGATCTAATATGTTTTTGGGCGAATTTCTTGTTAGGCAACATATATCAAATGATAGGACTAGTTTTGGTGCATTCTGTAAAAATATCCATGTCAGGCCCATATCTCTGAACATTCTGTGGGTTGAATCATGTGTGTGTGTGTATATATATATATATATTGGTTGGTCCTTTTCTACTTGTACAAATCATACCATCCGACTTCCGAGGATGATATGATATCTTCCTTGTACAAATTAAAGTGCTTCGACCTCATCAGTCTAAAAGATTCAACCCAGCTTGTGTTGTATGCATTTACATCGTCAATGCATGTGTTTAATATATGAATCAGTACGTACTAAAAAGTATCTCAAGCACTGTCAGGGTAAATATATCTATCAGCTTAAATTTGCTTGATAATAGGCTAGATTTATGTAATTTGGTGACTGTTTATGCCCCAGCTTGACTATGTTTCACTATTATAGGATAGTTAAATGATGATAAATTGGCTCTAATTGTGAATTTCATGTTTTGCAGGAACAAGTTGCGTGTATGAGGACTTAGAACTGTAACTGGAGCTAAATTGAAGCAAGGGAAGCCCCTTGGAGCTGAGTACATTGGAAAAAAGAGAGAAAAAGAGCTGAAATGATAACCCAAACTAGCGCGCTCACTAGCGCATCCACTAGTTCAACCGCGCTAGCCCAGGTGTTCGAGGCAGAATGTTATGCCATATTCGCGGTCATTAGCGCGACCGCGATAGTCTAGTTCTGAAAAATAAAGCTCAGGGGTAAATTTGGAAGTTCGGGGGTAATTCCACTTAACCTATAAAAGGTCCAGCTCGCCCAACAGAATATTATTAAGGTTTTATAGCTTAGTTGAAGGATAGGAGAGGCAAGAGGCAAGGAGGATAATTCAACATCGAGTTCTTCCTTTCTTCCTTTTATATTTTACCATTTGTGATGAACTTGGCTTTGGTAATGATGAACACTAGTATAAGTAGATAAATATTTAGTCTAAGGTTTTGATGGACCTTATTGAAGGGTGAACTTCTTGATATGTTAATATAGTTTGCCATGTTTATTCTCTATTTGTTCAACTATGTTCTTGTTGTATTTAATTGATAGGATCCTCAATTAGCTATGCCTATTTAGTATGTATTACTTTGGAGAGAGTGTATATTTAGGTAAATGTTGAATAACATCACTCCTAGAGTATATGAAGGATCAATAATCGAGGGTTCAAAGGCGGGATTAGGGATAACGAAGCCTTGGGTGCAATTTTAAGTGAGCTGTAATTAAAGCCAACTAGCGTAACTTGGGAGAGTGCGTCTAGTAAATTGTCGAGATTACTCGGGAGAGATTTATGGTAATAAGAGTACTCACGATTGATAGAGATAGTTAGGAAAATCTATATGAAACATAACATGAAGGGATTCCATGAATAGAGGAAATCATAACCTTAGATCCTTCTCTTAATTGTTTACAACTTAATCATAGTTAGTCTTTGTTTATTTGATTGCATTCAGTTATAGTTAGTAAAAAATATCCTCAATTGTTATTCAAAACGTTTGGGAAGTTGATTACGTAGAATTTAGTGAGTCTAAAATAGTAATTGATAGGTTAATTCCTTGTGGGTTCGACTCTGGGCTAAATACTCAGATTATAATTGCAACGTCCGCTTAGTCCTTTTTATAAGGCATAGTTGGGCGTGATCAAATTTTGGCACCATTGCCGGGGAATTAACGGTGTTATCAATTACAATTGAAATAAATACAAAAATTCTTAGTGTAGTCAGTTTCTTCACTTCAAATCTTTACATTGAAATTTTAATATTTGTCGACTTGGTTGTACAGGTGCATGCCTAGAAACTCATCGAGAACTGATGAAGTATTTGAAGCCTTATCAGATCCCGCGAAATTTCTTAAGGCCTTGAACCGGGCCAACCGAAAGAATAAAGCGCAACAACAATTAAACAATTCGAACCGGACATGGGGAACAACGTGGTAGACCTAGCTGCACCATTAGCGCCAGTGGCACCTCTTGTGCCAGAGACTACTCTATATGACTGAGCACAACCCACAACTGAATATTTGGCCACACCAATTTTAGTCCCACAAATATAGGCTGAATTGTTCCAAATCATGAATAACATGATGCACTTGTTGCAGAACAAGGGACTATTTTTGGGGTCACAAATCGAAGATCCTCAACAGCACTTGAAGAATTTTCTGTCTATCTGCAAAACTCAAAGGCAGCCCAACGTAACTCAGGAAGCAATCAAGCTATTGTTGTTTCCATTCTCAGTGACAGGAGCTACCCAGACCTGGCTAAACTCACTCCCCATTAATTCCATAACAACTTGGGAGGAGTTAGTCAAGCAATTTGTGAACAAGTTTCATCCACCCAACAAGACTGCTCAACAAATCTATGAAATCTTGAGTTTCAAGAAGAGACCAATGGAGACACTGCAAGAAACATGGGAATGATTCAAATGGATGTTGGTTATATGTCCGCACCATGGTATTCCAGATCAGATGTTAGGGCAGCGACTCTACATGGGTTTGGCAGATGTCGTGAAGGGTAATGTTGATACTTCAGCTGGTGGAGCATTTTTGAGCAAAACATGGAGAGAAAGCCAGAGGCTGCTTGATAAGATGGCATAAAATTCAGGGTAGACAACCAAGAACGCACCTATCACTCCAGTGGTTCACTCAGTGCCCTTAGATCCATCCAACACTCTTGCTGAAAACATAGCTACATTAATGACACAGATGAGTATACTCACCAAAAAGGTAGAAGAGTCAGGGCAGAAGCAGCAGGTACACATTGTTGATACTACCAATTGGGCTTATGCACATCTTGCATTAGTCAGCCAATTGGTAACTAGTGGAATGCAGAAATTGATCCTCTTCACTACCCTGAGGACATGAATTATGTGTCTAAGTATGGAGGCCAGAGACAGGGTGGTCAAAATTGGGGCCAACAGCAGCAGCCATATAGGCTAGTCCAGCCACAGCTCAACAATGGAAACATGGGAGGTATGAGACCTCACATGAATATGGCACCGTATCAAAGGCCACAAGGATATAATAATCAAAATTAGCAGCAGGGGTATCATCCTCCTCAGCTGAACCATGGTAGAATGTAGGAATATGGGTTTGCTAGACTCGAGGCAATGATGCAGCAGGTTATTGGGTCAAATGCAAAAATCAGTGAAAGAGTAGATGCACATGAGTCAGCTATTAAGAATATTAAAGTGCAGATGGGCCAGATTTCGATGTCTTTGAATAATCGTCATCATGGGACACTACCTCTAGACACTCAGATAAATCCAAAAGATCAAGGCCCAAAGCAGCTGATGGCAGTGAGTCTACGTAACGGCAGATACTTAGACTTGGAGCAAGAGAGGGCCCAAGAAAGAAGACAGGCTGAGGCACTTATACCAGTGCCCATTGAGCTAGATGAGTCAACGAAACTGAGAGAGGTGACAGTACAGCCTGCCCAGAATGAATATAACATACATATTAAAGCTGAGATAGCCCAAGAACCAGTAGTTGAGGTGGCAACTAACAAAGAGCAGTCCCAAATCATTGGGAAGAAGAAACCTCCAGCACCATTCCCACAGAGGTTGGCCAAGTACCAGAAAGAAGAGCTATATAAGAAATTCATGGAGATGCTGAAACAAATCCAGGTAAATATTCCATTGATTGATGCCTTGAAGGAGATGCCTGGTTATGCAAAAATGATAAAGGACTTGATGTCCCGGAAATTTGATTTCCAAGACTTGGCCACAGTGACTATTGCTCAGACTTGCAGTGCTGTGGTGACTAGACCAATTGCTGAGAAGCTGTCTGACCCCTGCACCATTGGTAACTTTGCTTTCGCCAAAGTACTTTGTGATTTGGGGGCTAGCATAAATCTTATGCCCCTGGCGATCTATAAGAGGTTGGGGATTGGAAGAGCTAGACCTACTTATATGTTGTTGCAGCTGGCTGATATGACTGTGAAAAGACCTTCTGGTATCTTGGATGATGTGTTGATTTAGGTAGGGAAATTTGTGCTCCCTATAGATTTTGTGATTCTAGATTGCAAGGTGGATGAAGAAATTCCCATAATCTTGGGAAGACCATTCTTAGCCACTGGGAGAGCCATCATAGATTGTGAGACTGGGGAGCTCAAGATGAGGTTGAACGATGAGGAGATAACATTCAATGTGCAGAAATATATGAGGCGACCAAGTGAATTCGCCAATTGCTCTCTTATTGATGCCGTTGATGTAATCGTAGAAGCTGATGATGAAATGTTGACTATCGAGGACCCTCTTGCTACATGTTTGGTAAATTTAGATGAGGTGAATGGGGAAGAACTGGCAGAATGGGTGTTGGCTTTAGAGGGCAGAGGATTTTGGGATAGAACTCTTGAATTTGAGCCCCTATACTTAGAAAGCAAAGAAACTTCTCCAGCCAAGCCATCTATTGAAGAACCACCAAAGCTGGAATTGAAGCCACTACCCGCCCATCTCAGGTATGAGTTCCTAGGACCTAATTCTACATTACCTATTATTATCTCATCTAGTTTGTTAGATGTGAAGGCACAACAACTTTTGCAGGTACTCAAGGAGTGTAGGACTGCCATTGGGTGGACCATGGCATACATAGGGATCGACACAGCCTATTGTATGCATCAAAATTCTATTGGAAGAGGGAAACACACCTTCCAGGGAAAACCAAAGAAGGTTGAACCCCAACATGAAGGAAGTGGTAAAGAAAGAAATGATAAAGTAGTTGGATGCGGGAATCATTTTCCTAATTTCTGATAGCAACTGGGTTAGCCCGGTGCAATGTGTGCCTAAGAAGGGTGGCATGACGGTGGTCAAAAATGATAACAACGAGTTAATCTCTACAAGAACCATCACAGGCTGGATAATTTGCATGGAATATAGAAAATTAAATCTGGCCACCCGGAAAGACTACTTCCTACTTCCCTTCATTGATCAGATGCTAGACAGATTGGCAAGGAGGTCTCACTTCTGTTTTCTGGATGAGTACTCAGGGTACAATCAAAACTCCATTGCACCAGAGGACAGAGAGAAGACCTCTTTCACTTGCCCATATGTCATTTATGCTTTTCGGAGGATGCCCTTTGGCCTATGCAATGCACCCACCACATTCCAAAGGCGCATGATGGCCATATTCACTGACATGGTAGAAGACATAATAGAGGTATTCATGGATAATTTCTCAGTGGTGGGAAACTCATTCGATGAGTGACTTATAAATCTGACCCGTGTGCTGAAACAGTGTATTGAGACTAACCTGATTCTTAATTGGGAGAAGTGTCATTTCATGTTACAAAAGGGCATAGTCTTGGGACATCGGGTATCAAGTAAAGGAATCAAGGTGGATCGTGCAAAAGTTGACGTGATAGCAAAGCTTCCACCTCCAACTTCAATCAAGGCAATCAGGAGCTTCCTAGGGCATGCCGGTTTCTACCGGAGATTCATAAGAGACTTATCAAAAATTGCCAACCCTCTCTGTAAGATGTTAGAAAAAGATCACCCTTTCTTGTTTTCTGATGATTGCAGGGTAGAGTTCGAGGAGTTAAAAAAGAGGCTAGTCACAACACCCATCATTGTTGCCCCCGACTGGGAGAAACCATTTGAACTCATGTGTGACGCTAGTGACTACGCAGTGGGGGAAGTTCTGGGACAGCAGAAAGGCAAGCTAATGCGTCCAATCTACTATGTCAGTAGATCATTGAGTGGAGCATAGCTGAATTACATTGTGACTAAAAAAGAGATGTTGGTTGTGGTTTTTGCATTTGACAAGTTCAGATCATACCTGATTGGCTCTAAGGTAATTGTATACACTGATCATGTAACTCTCAAGTACTTGATTGAGAAGAAGGAGTCTAAACCGCGCCTGATTCATTGGGTGCTGTTACTACAAGAGTTCGACCTCAAAATTTGTGACCGCAAGGGCACAGAAAACCAAGTCACTGATCATCTATCACGACTTAAGGGAGCTGAAAACTCAGTTGAGGTTGAGGATATTCTGGAAAACTTTCTATACGAGCAACTGCTCGCTACAAGTCTTGAGGAAGTGCCATGGTATGCACACTTTGCAAATTATCTGGCGTGTGGTATAGTTCCCTATGACCTTTCCTCTGTACAAAAGAAAAAGTTTTATCGTGACTGCCGCATGTATTATTGGGATAAACCTTATCTGTTTTGAATATGTGCTGACAATATGATCCGGAGGTGTGTCCCTAAGATAAAAAAACCTTCTATTTTGTAGGCATGTCATGCATCGGCATATGGAGTGCATTTTGGAGGTGTCAGGACGGCTGCAAAAGTGCTAGAGGTTGGGTTTTTCTGGCCAACAGTGTTTAAGGATGCACATCAATAGGTGAAGGGCTGTAATGAATGTCAGCGAACCGGGAACATTACCGTCACTGATGCCCATGAACCCAATTCAAGAGGTTGAAGTGTTCGACGTATGGGGGATTGACTTCATGGGCCCCTTCGCCAGCTCCTTTGGCAATAAGTACATAATTGTTGTTGTAGATTACGTGTTCAAATGGGTAGAAGCTGCAGCATTTCCCACTAATGATGCAGGAGTGGTGGTGGGGTTTTTGAAGAAGAACATATTCACCCGTTTTGGGACCCCGATAGCTATTTCAGTGACGGAGGCACCCACTTCTGTAATCGAGCCTTCGAGAAGTTGTTAGTGAAGTATGATATGCGCCACAAGGTGGCAACACCATATCATCCTCAGACCAGTGGACATGTGGAAGCGTCTAATAGAGATATAAAGAGTGTATTGACCAAGACTGTGAACACCATATGAACTGATTGGGCGAAAAAGCTAGATGATGCACTCTGGGCCAATAGAACTGCTTTTAAAACACCGATTGGTATGGCACCATATAAGTTGGTGTTTAGGAAGGCCTGCCACTTGCCAGTGGAGCTTGAACATAGAGCTTAGTGGGGAATGAAACAGCTGAATCTAGACATTAAGGTTGCGGGCACAATGAGAATCACAGAATTGCATGAGCTTGACGAGTTCCGATATCTTTCTTTTGAGAGAACAAGGTTATACAAGGAAAGAATGAAGAGTTTGCATGACAAAAACATTGTGGAGTGGAATTTCAACCCCGGGGACATGGTATTGCTCTATAACTCACAATTAAGGCTATTTTCAGGTAAGCTCAAGTCACGATGATCTGGACCATTTCGAGTAGTCGAAGTATTCCCTTCAGGGGCTGTAGCGATTGCCTCAGAGAAAAACTCCCATACATTTAGAGTCAATGGGCAGAAATTGAAACTATATGTGGGCATGAATGAACCAAAGGAAGTGTCAGAGATCCACTTGACTGATCCTCAGAGGTCGAGCGAGCCTTAAATGCACTTGTCTGCATCGTGCCGCGACGTTAAATCAGGCGTTGTATGGGAGGCAATCCATTAATTTGTTGTAATCATCGTGCCATGACATTAGCTAAGGCGCTGGTTGGTAGGCAACCCAATGATAGTAGTAGTTATTAATTTTGAGTTTAGGGAAGTGCTAACCAATGTAGGTGAGCTTGGGCAGGTGACAAGTCCATTGGAAGCGGAAGAAAGAGTTGAAAAATATGAAAAACAAATTGTGCCCAGGAGCGTGGTCGCGCTACCCACTGCGCTACAGGCCACGCATATGGAAAAGTATTCTACCTTAGCTAAATAATACTAGCGTGACCGCGCATGTGACTGCACTAGAAGCGCGGCCGCACTAGTGGCCGCGCATATGGCCAAGTATTCTGCCTGGATTGGCGTGGCCGCGCTAGTCCCACCCAACTGAAGCATTTTTTTGCCTTTAACTTAGAAAATAGTTTTTTTCTTTATTTTATTTTTTTATGTTAATTTTTTTATTTTGTTCTATTTTTTTACCCCCCCCCCCCCCCCCCCC
>MU767753.1:149706-162509 GCA_026770625.1 Nicotiana glauca
TTTTTTTTTTTTTCCCCCCCCCCCCCCCCAATCTAATTAATTTCCATATTTCCCCAATTCCCCAACGATAAAAAAAAAAAACCTAGCCCCCTTCCCGAATTCCTTCTTCTTCAACTCCCATCTTCTTCAAATTCCCAACCCACCTTCCCCAAGCTTCAAGTCACATTCTCCCCCACTGTTCTTCATTTTCCCTCACATTATCTCACTACAGGTATGATTTCTTTGTGCCATTTTCTCTTTTTTTTTTCTTCAAAATTTCGTTTTTATTGTTTTATGTATGTAGTTGTTGTTTTCTCTTCTTTTCTTAGTAGAAATTGGTAGCATATATTGTAGTGGTTGTGGGTGGTAAGATTAGTAGAGTTGTACTTGATTTAGTAGGTGATTTTGGGGACATTATGGTGGTATTGGTGTTGTAACATGTGTGAAATGGGGTGTTAGTATATAATGCCCAAGAGGTATTTGTGTAAATGCCTCAGTGACTGTAATTGTGTAATTGTGACCAATTGTGCGTGTGAAGGCTGAGTAACCTCATTATGTCACAATTTTGTTTTGGGCTATGCTAATGTTATTCCGTTTTCCAGGTACTATGGCTCCATCTGGGAAACGTTGTACCATAGGTGCATCTTCTAGCAGCCAGGCTGGTTCATCCAGGGTGCGCGGGTCAGCCCCTGCTCGTCCCTTTGATGCCAACAGGTTCGTATCTGCAAAGGCTCAGGACCGCTTTGCGGATAAGGCCCCTAAAAAGCCAATACTGGAAAGGGGCATAGATATAGGGTCGGTCCAAATGGGCTGCCCTCACATGTATACTAAGCTGGTAAGGAGGGGCTTGCAGAACTTCATTGACGAGCCGGGCGAGGGGAATGTGATGGTTGTCCGTGATTTTTATGCTAATGTGAAAGAACATGTGAATGGTGTAGTAACTATGCGTAGAAAGGCGGTGGATGCCTCTGTGGAGGCTATACGGAGGACATACCAGCTGCCCCATCCTATGGATCCCTATAAAGGTGGATATGAAATGTATGGCACGTCACACACGCAGTAGGCGATGTTCTTTGAAACAATCTGTGTACCCGGAGAGGAAGTGATATGGATGAATTATGGTCAAAAGTTTCACTCCTCGGCGCTAACCTTTGAAGGAAAGTGCTGGTTATATGTTATTAACAACCGCTTGATCCTATCTTCCAACACCACGGAAGTGAATGGCCCTCGGGCGGCTCTGATTTGGTGCTTTATGACTGGCCACAACTTTGACGTGGCCAAGGTGATTCATGAGGAGATGTTCATTCGTTGTCCGGTGAAAAGGTATGGGTTATTTTTCTCTTCCTTGGTTACTAAACTATGTCGGGCAGCGCGGGTGCCAGAAAATCTAAATGTAGATGGGAGAGTGCCGAGAGACCATAAGTTCCGAGCAGACAAGGTTACTACTGGTAAGGAGCTGGTGGTAGCAGGTGGGGATGATAGTAGTGAATCTAATGACTCTGAGGATGCGGAGGCTGAGTAGGAGGATATAGGGGCCGAGCCACAGGCCCATGAGCAAATTGCAGTAGCTGCAGCACCATTTGGGACAGCAGCACCATCTGAATCTGCTCAGGTTACCCGGTTCATAGCTTTGGAGCAGGATGTGGCTGGATTGCGCAACTCAGTCGCTGAATTAGGTACACGTGTTGACGCACTGGCAGCCCAGCAGGTGAAATCGGAGAAGAAAATCTTGGGATGGCTGAGGGCTCTGGGTCGTGCTTGCAAGTTGAACCCAGAAATTGTCTCTGATCAAGAGTGATATTTCAGGGAAGTTCCTTTACCTCACTGTTCTTTATTTTGTATGCAATGGGGACATGGCTTCCTTTTAAGTTTAGGGTGGGGGATACTTCAGTGTATGTATGTATATGTAACAATTTGACTGTTAGATGTTTCTTTGCTTCTTCTTGATTGTTTTTTGTGTTTTGAATAATAGTTACATAAGGTAAACTTAAGGTAGGTAAGTTGACTTGTCCCAATGACGTATCTTTTTCGAATAGGTTCTTGAGGGTCTATGTCGACGAAAAAAAATACGAATATGTGGACTCTTCCTGATGACGGATCTTTTAGACAGTTTTGTTGAGGGAAGTAAGTGTAAAGAAAATACCAAAAAGATGTTTTTATTTTAGGTAGTGTAGTAAATCCCCCTTGGTTTTTCTTTGGGCCCCGGTTCTTTTCTAAGGTTTTATCTTGAATCGGGTGTAGTTAGTTTTTATTTATTTTGTTTTTAGTTTTTAGTTAGTAATGATGGGCTACGAGCTGAAATAGAAAGAGAAACCCTTGGCGTTGATACACCTGAACACAGTAGATACTAGAGTGTAACGCTTAGTCTCAGTGGTTGATTCTTGCTAAGGTGCCTTAATTGTATGTTTGTAACTGACTTGAATACTCAAACGAGAGTGTCTTGATAAGCCAATCTGGAGTGAGTCATATGCCATGTGTGTGAGTTGTACTGTATTATATGCTTTACATTTGATGCCTAGAACTTGCCCCGTATGTTTACAAAGCGAAATACTAGCTTCATTCAGTAATAGAAGTGATATAGGCATTTCTTTGTTAAGCAGATATATAAAGTAGACCCACCTAAATATAATACATCGTAGTCAACCCCGTAGAGCCTATGAGCCTGTTTCTTTGGCAACCACATTGCGAACCTTACCCAATTGTTTGAATGGCCATCTGTTTGAACCCCTTTACCTCCCATAAGCACTTGAATGGTATTGAAATATGCAAAAGTTAAAGTATGGGGTGGTGGTTTTATTTTTGAGTGGAACCGATGAAATAGAGAAAGGTGCAGTTTGTGGAAAAGTAAAATAATAAGCACCACTTAAAAAAAGAAATAAAAAAAAAAGAGAGAATGAGTAAATGTAGTAGTTGATAAGTTGTGACTTGATACAATTGCACCTAATGGAGTGGGATGTTATAAATAAAAATGTGGTGGAATGTCTGGTTGACATAAATTTGATTTCGAAGGTTAATGCGAATGTATTAAAAGTGCTTAGGGAGATTAGTCACTATATCAAAATATATCATACCTATCCCTTAGCCTACATTACAATCAAGTAAAGTCCTAATCGATCTTAGACTGAATGGGCTTGATTAGTAGAGTAGTACACTACGGGCAAGCCTATGGTGCATCTTTGTAGCATGTGAATGTTCTTTTTGAGAGTGAGCGAATTTATTCTATCTAAGTTCCTAATTGTCCTAATGTTAATATTTATGGAACTACTCTTTTGTGTCATGTGAGGGCATGTGATTCACGAAGGAAACGTAAGTCTTGACTTTTGTATAGAGTAATTTGAGTAAGTATGAATATTGCATGGCATGTGAGAACCGACTTTTGAGGCAAATATTGTTCACTACTAGGTGTAACTTTGGTGATTTGTTCTTGGTGTGATACGTTAAGGGAAAAGGCTTAGTAAAGGAGCCTTTATAGAGTGTGGTGGATTGCTCGAGGACTAACAATGATTTAAGTGTGGGGTGTTGATAATAGGCTAGATTTATGTAATATGGTGACTGTTTATGCCCTAGCTTGACTATGTTTCACTGTAATAGGATAGTTAAATGATGATAAATTGGCTCTAATTGTGAATTTTATGTTTTGCAGGAACAAGTTGCGTGTATGAGGACTCAGAACTGTAATTGGAGCTAAATTGAAGCAAGGGAAGCCCCTCGGAGCTGAGTACGTTGGAAAAAAGAGAGAAAAAGAGCTGAAATGATAACCCAGACTAGCACGCTCACTATTGCGTCCACTAGCGCGACTACGCTAGCCCAGGTGTTCGAGGTAGAATGTTATGCCATATGCGCGGTCATTAGCGCGCCCAGTAGCACGACCGCGCTAGTACAATTCCGAAAAATAAAGTTCAAGGGTAAACTTGGAAGTTCGGGGGTAATTCCGCTTAACCTATAAAAGGTCCAGCTCGCCCAAAGGAACATTATCAAGGTTTTATAGCTTAGTTGAAGGCAAGGAGAGGCAAGGAGGATAATTCAACATCGAGTTCTTCCTTTCTTCCTTTTGTATTTTACCATTTGTGATGAATTTGGCTTTTGTTATGATGAACACTAGTATGAGTAGCTAAATATTTAGTCTAAGGTTTTGATGGAACCTATTGAAGGATGAACTTCATGATATGTTAATATAGTTTGCCCGGTTTATTCTCTATTTGTTCAACTATGTTCTTGTTGTAGTTAATTGATAGGATCCTCAATTAGCTGTGCCTATTTAGTATGTATTACTCGGGAGAGAGTGCATATTTAGGTAATTGTTGAACAACATCAATCAATAACTGCGGGTTTAAAGGCGAGATTAGGGATAACGAAGCCTTGGGTACAATCTTATGTGAGTTGTAACTAAAGCCAGCTAGCATAACACGGGAGAGTTTATGATAGGCTATAATTACGTATTTTAGTCATTTATTACACTCTAATTTACTACATTTTAATTGAGTTTGAGCTTTAATCGCTAATGTTTTGCACTAATAGTGTGTTTTATGCCTTGTAGGAGTGATTCTGAGCTATGTGGATGTTATGGAATGAATTTAAGTGATTTAAAGCTTTAAATTTTGAGTAAAAGTTCAAGGAATTAAGTCGGGATCGTGTTTGGGCATCAACGGATGATAGTTAGAGCAAACAAAGACTTCAGTAGGCATATTACGCACTGTCTAGTAAAATAGATATAATTTTTGCTCAGAACTACATTTTGTCTCCACAATATATGGTTAGAAAGATAACTCAAAGGGATACAACTTTTATGTTTTACGTGTTTCCAAATTCGAAAGGGAACAGGGTGAAACATGCGCGTCAATAGCGTGATCGCGCTCAGGTCGCGCTCGTCAGGCAGAACACTGGGCCACTAGCGCAAGGACTAGCGCGATCGCGCTAGTCAAACCCGTGAAAAATGTCCTTTTTCATATTGAAGAAGGTATAATTGTTTGGGCCCAATCCTACTTGGTATATATACATGAAAAAACTGTATTTTGAGGGAGGAGGACGTTTTTGAGAGGAATACACAAGCACAGAGCCGCCGTGGAGGCCGGGTTTCATCTTTTCTTCCACAAACTTAGTCTTTTTATGTTTCTTTGTATGATTTGTTACTTTGCTACAATGTCTATGTGGAGATAAACTTCACGTTCTAGGGTTGTGGTTCTTTCATGACTATTGTTATTCGAATATTGATTTTGATTTCTTAGTTTATCATATTGGTTTATTTATTCAATCCTGCACTTAATTATTTGATTGCTTGATCACCAATTGAATACTCTCTACGAATCTAGAGTTGAACTCGAAAGTGGGAATTCTAGATTGCATATAGGATTGAGAAAGAGCAAGTTCTTGAACCTGGGCATCGGGGAACGAATTCGCAGTTAGGATAGACATATACCTAATTGTCTTGCTTGGTTGATTTACAGAATTATAAATACGTTCTTGTTGATTCTAATTCCATAGACATATAGGAGTTAGGTTAGCTTGAATAGGCGAGTAAGAACTCGGTAGATTCTTATGAGCAGTATTAACCCTGTCAACTAATAAACTAGATAAATTAGTTAGTTAATTCAATTAAAGAATACAATAGGAATATTAGATAGCCCATAACCCTAGATCGTTTTCATTACATTGATATCATAAAAATCTGCTCTTTCTCTGTCCAAAGTTCATTATTTGTTTTTATTTATTTTAATTAGTTTAGAATCAAATACTTCTTGGTTTAATTCTTGTATAGATAATTAGGATAGTCTAATTTAGTTAATAGTTGATTATAAGTCCTTATGGGTTCGATATCCGACTTTTAGTCACTTTATTACTTGATGACCGCGTATACTTGCGTGTGCGTTTGGCCGCAACAAGTTTTTGGCACCGTTGCCGGGGACTTAGAAATTAACTATTTTTATATATTAGACTTTTACTTTTATCTTTACAAGTTTTGATTTTTTTTCTTCTCTTTTTGTAAATATTTTTATTTTTATAACTTTTTGATTTTTCTCTTAGCGTGTTTCTAGTTTTCTCAACATGACATCTGGGTATGAAATATCCGGAGGTAAGGTTATTAATGAAGACGCTTGGTTGACGGAAGACTTTTATGGCCCGTTTTTTTGGGCTTGTCATGACCTGAACTCCGGGAGATTTGAATTTGAAAATTGGAGTAAGGGTTGGTATTGGGAAGAATATTCATGATTAAGGGAATATGAGGAATGACATTGTCTTCTAACGACGTTGGTAAATGATTAGTCTAAGGAGAGAGATGAACTTGCACATAAAATTGATAATTTTGGTTTGGCTGTACATAACTTAAATGCAGATTTGAGCGCAAAGGTTGATGCGTGTAATGCCCAACAAATTAATAATGAGTTGTGTGAAACTGAAAAAATCTTCTAGACCAAATTGAGGAGCTAAAACGAGAATACCAATCACTAGACCATATTTTTCTTGAGGATGCCAATATTGAGAAGAGTGCTCTAGAGTCATGTGAGAGAGTAGATAACATTACTTTGGGAGACTTGAGTGTATGTAAATATGGGGATGCAAATAGTAGTAAAATTTATGAGTTATAGCGCATTAGACCTCATTCCAATTATTTTTCCACATTGTGTTTAGATAGTAAGATAGTAATCGAGCCATCTGAGCCAATGAAGGGGTCAAAGAGTGAGGATGAGAGCGCCTATATTCTTGAATTTGTTGTACCAAAAAGCAAAAATTACATTTCTCATCTAAAGGCCGAGAGATGCAGAGTAAAAAATTTATTACTTGGCCTGGTTATCTTTGTAGCCCCACCAAAGGTGCATAGCCACAGACCGGATGCCATGTTAGGGATACAATTCATAAGTTCAAGGTGGAGACAAAAATTGGTCCAAGTCGTGTCGCGACTTTAAATTAGGCGCTTGTTGGGAGGCAACCCAACTTTACTGCTTTCTTTTATTCTTATTTATTTTTGTTTATTTTATTTTTCTATCTTTGTAGCGTTTTTTTGTCGGATTATGAGCATAGAAGAAAAGCCACTGGAAGTGTGCAAACGTGAGCTATATGGTTGAAATAAGTGTGGGGTGGCCGCATAAAGAATCGTACCTGGGAGAAGTCTGAGTATCCCGTGAGCTGCTAATGCTTCGGCCTTTGGCCTACCAGGGAGTCTCTTTTACCCTCTTGTTATTGTTAGTGTGAGTCTCTTTTACCCTCTTGTTATTGTTAGTGTGCATTGAGGACATTGCATAATTTTAAGTGTGGGGTGAGGAGATTGTCTGGGTGATTTTCTGTGCTATGTTAGCTTAGTTATAGTACTCGTTCTTAATGTAGTAATTTTTTTCTAAAAAAAACAATATAACAAAAAAAAAAATCAAAAAATTTGGTCTTTTCCCGACAATGGATTTTGTGGACAGCTTTCTTGAGGGATTAAGGTCCAATAAAAAAAATGAAAAAGGGTGAAAAATAGAAAAAATCCAAAAATGCGTCTTTTTTTTTTTAGTTAGCAATAATCCCCCATAGTTTTTCTTTGTGCCTCGGTTCTTTTTCATGGGATGTAGTTTGAACCGGGTAGTAGATTTTCCTTTTATATTTTTTTTATATTTTTGAGAGTAGATTAGGAATTTAAGGAATAAATGAAGGAAAAAAGATGAGATTCCTAGGCACCTTGACTTTTTTTATAGTAACATATTTAAGCTTTGGCATGTGTAGTATCTTCCCTATGATTTGAAATTATTGATGATGCCTTGCTTAGTTGGATAGCATGTCTTGTGATGCCTATGTCTCGTTATCTTGACTTGTGTTCACTTTGTGCTTCATGCTTAATATCTCGTGGCTCCGTGAATACTTGCATTTGTTTGAGAGTCGGAATGAGACCGTTCTTAGTGAATCATGTGCCATGTGTGGTGAGGTTTTTGTATAGTCCATATATTGTACTTGTGTCTAGAAGTTGCTCGGTATGCGAGTTGAAGCGAAATTTTAGGTGATGTTCGGTTTGAAAAGTGATTTTAGGCTTTTTTTGATTTTTGTTGAGCTTTATTACTTATCACAAATAAAATTTATCCCTAATTAACCCTTTTGAGCCTATAGACTTTTATTTGGCACCCACATTACAAGCCTATACCCTTTTTATTCTTATTGATATTGTTTTGATCCATTTTCCTCTTAAAGCACTTTAATTGTGAGATGAGCGTTAAAAGAAGTAAGAAGGAACTAAGTGTGGGGTGGCTTTTGAGTGAAACCAATAAAAGGAAGAAATGTGCACTTGTTTTGTAAAATAATACATCATTAGCAGAAATTAAAAAAAATAATAATAATATGAAGGAAAAAAATATAGATGAATAAATTGTTGTCTTGTTCTTGCTAGTGGGTATGAACTAAAGTAGTGCTTAAAGAAGAAGGAAAAATTTTTGGGGGTGATATTATTTGTGAGATTGAAGTGGAATTGAAGAATTTGCGCTTAAAGTTGATTATGTGGTGTGTTAAAGTGCTTAGGGGGGTTAGTCACTATTCCTAAATATATCCTACCCGTCCTTTAGCCCACATTACAACCATAAAAAAGTCCTAATTGATTTTAGATCGAGTGAGCCTACATTAGTAGAGATTTACATTATGGGCAAGCCTATGGTACCAAGTGCATGCATGTGACTTCTTTTGTGAGAGTGAGAGAGTTATTTGATATATATATGAGTCTTTAAACTATATTTGATCATGAGATTCGAATGTGTGGATTCAACTTACTCTTTTGTCTTGGTTGTGAGGGCACATGGTTTCATGAGGGATATGTAACGTTATTAGACTTCTCTACGACGTTGGGTATTCAAGCCATGAGTGCATCCTGATATTGAGTCGGTTTTTTAGGCTAGGATTGTTGTGAGCATATTGTCTTTGTTTGAATATTTTTAAAGAATGACATAAGTAAAGGGAAGTGTATGATGATTGCATATGCTAGAGTTTAATTGTTGCTATCAACCATGGTCATTGGTGTAGTGTGCTCCAAATGTGTTAAGATGTTAAGTGTTCATACATAGAGTAAATTTTTGATTGACTCGAGGACGAGCAACGTTTAAGTGTGGGGTGTTGATGATAGGCTATAATTATATATTTTAGTCATTTATTACACTCTAATTTACTGTACTTTAATTGAGTTTGAGCTTTAATCGCTAGTGTTTTGCACTAATAGTGTATTTTATGTCTTGTAGGAGTTATTTCGAGCTATATGGATGTTATGGAATGAATTAAAGTAATTTAGAGCTTTAAAGTTTGAGTAAAATTTTAAGGAATTAAGCCGGGATCGTGTTTGGGGGTCAACGGATGATAGTTAGAGCAAACGAAGACTCCAGTAAGCATATTGCGTACTGTCTAGTAAAATAGATATGCCTTTTTGCTCATAACTCCATTTTGTCTCCACAATATATGGTTGGAAAGATAACACAAAGGGCTACAACTTATATGTTTTAGTTTGTCCAAATTTAAAACGGAACAGGGTGAAAAATGCGCTTCAATAGCACGATCGCGCTCAGGTCGCGCTCGTCAGGCAGAATACTGGGCCACTAGCGCAAGGACTAGCGCGATCGCACTAGTCAAACCCGGGAAGAGTGTCCTTTTTCATATTGGAGAAGGTATAATTGTTTGGGCCCAATCCTACTTGGTATATATACATGGAAAAATGTTATTTTGAGGGAGGAGGACGTTTTTGAGAGGAAAACACAAGCACAGAGCCGCCGTAGAGGCCGGGTTTCATCTTTTCTTCCACCAACTTTGTCTTCTTATGTTTCTTTATATGATTGGTTTGTTTTGCTACCATAAAAGAATTTGTTACTTTTTTTGTTAGACAAAGTATAACTTTCTTAAATTTTAAATCTGATTCCAACATTGATTTTTTTTCTTTCATATTTCCAAATGTTGCTTACACGGAATTTTCATTAACTGATTAATACATGATCTCAGAAGAACGAAAGATGGCAATAATATAATTTAACCTTATCATAAAACTATACATATTGCTAATATTTTATTCTTTCCTTATTCAAGTATTTTCTGTCTCATTTTGTTTGACTTAAAGACAGGTTGGAGAAAAACTAATTTTGGCCTAACACATATTTTGTCTTCCAACTTGTATGCAAATCCCTTTAATAAACGCTACCACACTCCATAAGTCTTTATTGAAATTGTGAAAAATAAATTATTTTAATTTTATTTTGATGGTTTGTAAAATTTTATGAAACAAAACCTACTTTTTCTTTGAATTCCTACGTGCCAAGAATGATAAAATCATATCGTAGAAGCTAACATTCTTCATGTATCAATTTTTGAAATTAATTAAAAAGTATCTCCAACTTAAATCAAAAGAATACATTCTACTATCTAATAATAGAAAAAAATTGTGGTCGACAACCATAAAATTGAAATTAGCTCATCGGCAACAATTGTTGGAAAGTAAAGAAGAGAAAAATGCGGCGGTACATGACATCTCCAACCATCACTCTATTTTTTGTATCATTTTTCACTCTAAAATGGTGCAACGCTAAATCTACTCCAACCATTACACTATTTTTTACATCAAATTTTCTCTCTCTTCTATATTATATTATTATCTTCTATTTACTTTTTATTTTTTATTTCCTTCAAACTAATACTATCTTTTTTCTTTTTTCCATATTCATTATATATAATTCACATTCACCACTTATATAATCATTTATTACAAAATTTTACATAAAGAATAAATTAACAAAAAGTGAAATCATTGATAAAACATAATTAAATAAATATTACATCATAGTCAAATTTAATTTAAGTACCACATAAATATTTAATTTTCGCCTCTATTTATGTTTTTAATATAATTTTAATTTTAATGTATCCTCCTTTTATGTAATTTTAATTATAATATATTTTTATTTTATGTATTATTATTTTTAAATAATGGTTATATTTCGTTTTATACAATTGTAATAATAATAAAATTAACTTATAATGTTATATAAATATAATATATACAAAAATTAATATATCAAAAAAGAGGATATAAAATAAATATTATAAAGATCTTAATATAAAAGTTAATTATATACACAATATATGATAAATTAAAAGTTCAAAAATAAAAAATAAAAAAAATATTATTAAACCAAATATAGAGTAATGAATAGTGTTGCACCAAATTTGATGCAACACTATTCATGCTCTATAATAGAGCAAGAAATGAAGTACCATTGGAGCAAGAATACTCTATTTCTTGCACCAAATTTGAATTTGGTGCAAAAAATAGAGTATGGTTGGAGATGCCCTAAGGGATTATGGGGTTGGCGTGTCAAACCAAAAACATTATGGCCCCACCATAATCAATACACAAATGCTGCAATTTAGCTTTACGTAGCTACTGACAATGTCCAAATAATGTTGCAGCAAGTATAACTCGTTCAAACAACCTAAGCATGCAAAATAACGAAAACGCCCTCACAGTAAGCAGATGTCGTCCAGCTGCTTAGGGCAGGTCGTCCAGCTGCCTGTTAACTGCCTCTTGAAATATTTTGGCTAGAGAATCATAATAGACATGTACAATACCAAATTGCACAAACCAAAGCACAACTTAGTTAATACAATCACAAATGACTTTTAAACATTATAAATGAACTTTTTATAAAAAATATATATATTTTTAAAATATTTATTATAAAACAAAAAATATATTAAAAATACTAAAAAATTAGAAAAATATTATAAATATAGAAAAACAATGGAGAAAATTTTCAATTCATCTAGCAACGATATAACACATAAAAAAGTAAATATTTTTGTAAAAAAGTAACATCAAAACTATTTAAAATTATAAAAAATAATAGAAAATAGATAAAATACATAATATTATTATAAACACATCAAGATGACCAACCACCAATAACCGTGATGCACCTCCATCGTCACAACCACCATAAGTGATTCTGATTTCAAACCACGGTCGTCAACCATCAAGCATCAACCAACTGTCGTTGGTCACTACCGCATAGGGGTATCAATGGATATTTAAAAACTGACTAAATCGACCGAACCGTACCGTACTGTAACGACCCAAAGGGGTCATCACCGTATTTCTCCCTTTTTCCGCGCTTTCGAGGCCTTGAAAATCTCATTTTTAGTTGCCTCAATTTGCGTGCGCAGTCCGAGCGCGAAGCCGGAAAGTTTTAATGTTAAAATATGTGAATTCTGTGAAAACTTTGAAGAATAATGATATTAATATTGATATGGTTGACTTTGGTCAACATTTTGGGTAAACGGACCCGGACCCGTGATGTGATGGTCCCGGGAGGTCCGTAGAAAAATATGGGACTCGGGCATGTGCCCGGAGTCTAAATCCGAGGTCCAGAACCCCGGTAAAAGAATTTTTTTGTTAAATTATTTTCTAAAATTATTAAGGAAAAATAGAAATAAAAATGAGCTAGAAAATATAGGTATCGGGCTCGTATTTTGGTTCTGACGTCCGATACAGGTCTTAAATATGCGTTAAGCGCTTTCTGTGAAATTTGGTCGAAATCGGACGTCGTTTGACGTGTTTCGGACCTAAATAGCTAAAGTTGGAAGTTATGAACTTTGAAATGAAAATTTTGAGTTTTGGGGTTTGATTCTTTGATTTTGATGTTATTTTGGCGATTCGATCGCTCGAGCAAGTCCGTAGAATGTTTTTTAGGTTGTGTGCATGTTTGGTTTGGAGCCCCGAGGGCTCGGGTGAGTTTTGGATAGGTGTCGGATTGCTTTTTCTTATTTTGGAAAAAAATCTGTTCTTCTGCTTCTGTTGTTTCCGCATCTGCGGAAAAGGAACCGCATAAGCGGTTCCG
>MU767759.1:0-21875 GCA_026770625.1 Nicotiana glauca
TGAAGAAGAGAGTGTGGACCCTTCCAAAACCTATCCCTCGCCTTTCCCATTCTTTTGTCCGGTCTGGTACTAAAAAGTGCCCAGCAACAGCAATGCCCAATTCTGTGGTGATAGAACCCGACAAAGAGATGATCGAAAGGTTCGAAAGGTTGTTCGATGAAGTGAATATGATGGAAGCAGGCGAAGGTCCGAGTAAAATTGATGTGCTGTTCGTGGGGTCTCAGGCCAAGCTTAATAACTAGAAAGCTACTCCTCTTCCAACTCGGAAGGAGTCATGGTAGTTAGTTTTTGATTTTCTTTTGAGTATTAAATCTGGATTATTTCCAACGTTGTAATTCGGATTTCTATGTTCCATCCATTTGGATGAGTTAAACCTTGTTATTTTACAATTTTAATGAAATGCATTTTCTTTCTCTCTTCATTCCTAATAGCCTTTATTTTGTTTTTCTTTTCTTTCTTGTACAGTCTCTTTTATGCTGGTTTCAATGATGTATCATGCATGAGGAATTTCCGGCCTAGTCTTGATAATCAATGTGAAATAGTGAAAGTTAAGTGTGAGGATGAGATAGAATATGATGACGAGGAAGCTTTGGAAGAAATCAGTAAAGAATTAAGTCAATTTGAGGAAAAATCCAAACCTCATTTAAATGACACAGATGCAATCAATTTAGGCGATCAGGAGAATGTTCGGGAAACAAAAATAAGCGTCCATTTGGAAGCCCCGCTCAGTGAAGAAATAATCAAGTTTTTGTTTGAGTTCAAAGATATCTTTGCATGGTCATACGATGATATGCCGGGTTTAAGTACCGATTTGGTGGTCCACAAGTTGCCCACTTATTCGGAATGCCCTTCTGTCAAGCAGAAGTTGAGGAAATTTAAGACAGATATCAGTGTGAAAATCAAAGAATAAGTCAACAAGCAGTTTGAGGCGAAGGTCATATGGGTCACCCGATACCCCACCTGGTTAGCCAATGTCGTGCCTGTGCCAAAGAAAGATGGAAAGACCAGATTGTGTGTCGACTATCGTGATCTCAATAAGGCAAGTCCAAAGGACAACTTCCCATTGCCAAACATCCATATATTGATTGACAATTTTGCTAAACATGAAATTGGTTCCTTCGTGGATTATTACGCGGGCTATCACCAGATTTTGATGGATGAGGAAGATGCTGAAAAGACGGCATTCATTACGCCTTGGGGAACTTACTATTATCGGGTTATGCCGTTTGGGTTGAAGAATGCAGGAGCAACATACATGAGGGAGATGACCACCATGTTCCATGATATGATGCATCGGGAAATTGAAGTTTATATGGATGATGTGATTATAAAGTCAAGAAAGTAGTGTGATCATGTCCAAGACCTGAGGAAGTTTTTCCAGAGGCTTCGCAGGTACAATCTCAAACTTAATCCAGCAAAGTGTGCGTTTAGAGTTCCATCAGGAAAGTTGTTGGGGTTTGTGGTAAGTAGACGAGGTATTGAATTAGACCCGTTCAAAATGAAAGCCATTCAGGAGTTACCACCGCCAAAGAGCAAGAAAGAAGTGATGAGTTTGCTCGGCAGGTTGAATTATATCAGCAGGTTCATTTCTCAGCTTACAACGACTTGCGAGCCTATCTTCAAGCTACTAAAGAAAGATTCTGCGGTCAATTGGACGGATGAATATCAGGTACCATTAGACAAAATTAAGGAGTATTTGGCCAGTCCACCTGTATTGGTTCCACCAGAGCCAGGAAGACCCTTGATCCTTTATCTGACAGTGTTGGATAATTCTTTTGGTTGTGTACTGTGTGGCAGCATGATGTTACGGAAAAGAAAAAGCATGAAATTTACTACCTCAGCAAGAAGTTCACATCTTACGAGGTAAAATACACTCAATTTGAGAGGACGTGTTGTGCATTGACCTGGGTTGTGCAGAAATTGAAACATTACTTGTAAGCATATACCACTTATCTCATCTCGCGGTTGGATCCATTGAAATACATTTTTCAGAAGCCCATGCCCACAGGGAGGCTTGCAAAGCGGCAAATCCTGCTTACGGAATTTGATATTATATACATGACCCGTACTGTGATGAAAGCACAAGCAGTGGCTGATCACCTAGCGGAGAATCTAGTTGATGATGAATATGAACCTTTGAAAACATACTTTCCTGATGAGGAGACAATGCATATCGAGGAATTCGAACAAGATGAAAAACCTGGGTGGAAGTTGTTCTTTGACGGAGCTGCTAATAACAAAGGCGTTGGGATAGGAGCAGTACTTATTTCTGAGACAGGGCAACACTACCCTGTTACAGCTCAACTTCGCTTCTACTGTACTAATAATATGGCTGAATATGAGGTATGTATCCTGGGATTGAGGATGGCTATAGACATGGGTGTACAAGAGATCTTGGTCATAGGCGACTCAGATCTTCTGGTGCACCAAATACAGGGAGAATGGGAGACACGAGACTTAAAACTCATATCGTACTGGCAGTGTTTGCATGAATCGTGTCAACGATTTCAGTCAATAGATTTCAAGCACATTCCAAGGATTCATAATGAAGTTGCTGACGCTTTGGCTACTTTGGCGTCAATGTTGCATCATCCAAATAAGGCTTATGTGGACCCGTTGCAGATTTAGGTCCGAGATCAGTATGTCTATTGTAATACGGTGGAAGAAGAGCTTGATGGTGAGCCATGGTTTCATGATATCAAAGAATACCTCAGAATGGGAGTATATCCGGCACAGGCCACAGGGGATCAAAAGAGAGCTATTAGACGTTTGGCAAGTGGATATTTCTTCAGTGGAGGAGCTTTGTACAAAAGAACTCCAGATCTTGGTTTATTGAGGTGCATGGATGCTAAACAGGCTACAATTATCATGACCGAGGTACACGCGGGAGTTTGTGGACCTCATATGAGTGGGTATGTGTTGGCAAAGAAGATTCTCCGAGCAGGTTATTACTGGCTTACTATGGAACGGGATTGTATCAGTTTTGTGCGCAAGTGTCATCAATGCCAAGTACATGGAGATTTGATCCATTCTCCACCATCTGAGTTACATACAGTGCCGGCACCATGGCCCTTCGTTGCTTGGGGAATGGATGTCATTGGGCCGATCGAGCCAGCAGCGTCTAATGGGCACAGGTTTATTCTAGTAGCCATTGATTACTTCACTAAGTGGGTTGAAGCGAAAACTTTCAAATCAGTAACCAAGAAGGCGGTGGTCGACTTTGTGCATTCAAACATCATTTGTCGATTCGGAATTCCGAAGGTGATTATCACAGATAATGGTGGCAATCTCAATAGTCATCTGATGGCGGAGACATGTCAGAAATTTAAGATCATGCACCGCAATTCTACCCTATGTCGTCCTAAGGCGAATGGAGCAGTTGAGGCAGCTAATAAGAACATCCAGAAAATACTTCGGAAAATGGCGGAAGGATCCAGGCAATGGCATAAGAAGTTACCTTTTGCTCTGTTAGGTTATCGCACTACTGTTCGCACTTCAGTAGGAGAAACTCCTTATTCATTGGTGTACAGTACGGAGGCAGTAATACCTGCAGAAGTTGAAATACCATCCCTTCGGATTATTGCTGAAGCAGAAATTGATGATGATGAATGGGTCAAAGCCCGTTTGGAACAATTGAACTTGATTGATACAAAGAGATTGGCAGCAGTATGTCACGGACAGTTATAGCAACAGAAAATGGCAAGAGCATATAACAAAAAAGTGCGTCCGCGGAAGTTCTAAGTAGGGCAATTGGTGTTAAGGCGTATCTTACCTCACTGGTCTGAAGCAAAAGGAAAGTTCGCTCCTAACTAGCAGGGGCCGTTTGTTGAAACACGAGTGTTGTCCAATGGTGCATTGTATCTAATAGATGTGGAAGGAAAATGTGTAGAAATGGCTATCAACTCTGATGCAGTCAAAAGATATTATGTATGATTTCTTTATCTTTATGTACCTAATTGTATTTGGCATGTTTTAAGATTGAAATGACGAAGGCATTTTGTTCTGCTATCCAAACACTTTATCCTTTGTTATCTCTTTTGAGCCCTGTTATATTTTCCTTTCGTAGCCCTCTTTCAGAATCAACAACAAAATTTAAGAACCCGAGCAAGGAAATTAAGTGGAGAAACAGGAGAAACACAGTGGAAAAAGAAAAGAAAAGAAAAGAAAAGAAAAGAAAAGAAAAGAAAAGAAAAGAAAAGAAAAGAAAAGAGAAAGAAAAAAAAAGAAAAGAAAAGAAAGAAAAGAAATGAAAAAGAAGAAGAAGAAAAGAAAGAAAAGAAAGAAAAGAAATAAAATAAATGAAAAGAAAAGAAGAATGAAAGAAAAAAAAACATCGCAACAATGAAGCGATTTTATGACCTGAACTACGTTTGACTTGATCCCAAAACGGTACATAGGCAGCCTCACTGAGGTTCAGTCACAACAAAGGAAAAGTCCAAGAATCCCTAAGAATGAAACTGGGGCAGAAGTTATGGTTGTTGCGAGAAATATGATTTCGAAAGTTGTAAATTTGAACCCACGTTAAAATATTTAGAGCCTTTATACCCTTCTTTCTAAACCCATCCAAAAGCCACATTACGGTCCAAAGAAAGACCTTCTGATCAATTTTAAGAAATGCCAGTACAAGTAGGTAAGGTGATTCATGTTGTGGACAATACTTTGGTACCAGAAGAAAAAATAATAAAATAAGAGAGACTTATTGGTGAAAACCCTCACGGGCATCGTAAGGCGAAGTGAGCTTGAGAGATATTGAAAATGAGAGAGTCTTATTGGTGAAAACCCTCACGGGCACCGTAAAGCGAAAGTAAGTTTTTCAGAAGGGCAAAATGAAAGAAGTATGTGGTTGAAAGGTGTTTCGAAACTTGGCAAAACAAGCAAGGTTTGGGTTTTGGCGAAAGTCGGGTTGTGAAAGTATGAAACAGCAAATGTGGCAATTGACAGTTGGTTGGTTGTACAGACTATGCTGGTTAATCCAAAATACATGGCATGATCAATGGTACAAGCAGTTCCACCCAGATAAGTCCTATCCTTTTTCTCTTCATTACAACTCATTCATTTTCAAAGTTTTCTATCGTCAAAACTTCGAGGTCATTGCATTTCATTTTCTTGAAGTCTGTCTATAAGACGTTTCAGTGTCAGTTCAATTCAGAAACAAAAAGAAGGATGTCAAGGCTAACTACCAGCTTCCCAGTTGTATGGCATGACGAGATTGAGACATATCAAAAGAAAGCAAAGCATAAAGGACCAATGGAAATCTCATCAGTAGGGTAATCCGATAAGTGTGAGGGAGAAGCAAGTTTCACAAGAAGGGGACAGAAACACCAAAACAGTAATACGAGGTAAAACATTTGGGTCATCAAGATCAGAGGGTTGAAAGTCAGCCGGGAAGTCATGGCAAGTCAAAGCAAGTCCAAAGAAGCAAGTCAGAGCAAAGTCGGAAGCAGGAGCATGGTCAATAAGAATGCCAACAGCTAACCACCATTTTGTATTAACAAATCTTTCTTTGATTAAAACAGGGCCAGAAAGAATTTTTTCTTTATAAGCAGGAGCCCACCTGGATAACAAGGGAATAATTTTCCAAGTTCAGCAAACAGGAGCCCACCTGAAGAACAAGGGAATATCTTTTCAAATACAGCAAGAAGGCACCCATTTGGAAAATAAGGGAAGTACAATCCAAATTTTAGCCTTTAATTTTAATGTCTGATAACATAACGTGCCCAGTCACCATACTAGGGCAGAAAATTTTCTTTGTTTGTCTATTTTTGTTGCAATCAGGCGCCCACCTGGAGAACAAGGGAATACATTTTCAAGCATCGCAATCAGGAGCCCACATGGAGAACAAGGGAATACCTTTCCAAGTATCACCGTCAGGAGCCCACCTGGATAACAAGGGAATACTTTATCAAAGTTAGCAAGCAGGAGCCCACCTGGATAACAAGGGAATACTTTCCAAAGTAGCAAGCAAGAGCCCACCTGAAGAACAAGGGAATACTTTTAATGCAATAAGCAAGAGCCCACCCGAAGAATAAGGGAATACATTTCAAGCACAGCAGTCAGGCACCCACCTGAAAAAACAAGGGAAGTATAATGCAAGTCTTATCTTTCAAGTGTAATATTCGGTAACACAACGTGCCCAGTTATCAAACTGGGATAGAAAATTTTCTTCGTTTTGTATAGTTGTTTGCAAGCAGGAGCCCACCTGAAGAATAAGGGAGTATCTTTTCAAAGTTCAGCAAGCAGGAGCCCACCTGAAGAACAAGGGAATATCTTTTCAAATGCAGCAAGCAGGCACCCACCTGGAAAACAAGGGAAGTACAATCCAAATTTTAGCCTTTAATTTTAATATCTGATAATATAACATGCCCAGTCACCATACTGGGGCAGAAAATTTTCTTTGTTTGTCTATTTTTGTTGCAATCAGGAGCCCACCTGGAGAACAAGGGAATACATTTTTAAGAATCGCAATCAGGAGCCCACCTGGAGAATAAGGGAATACATTTTTAAGCATCGCAATCAGGAGCCCACCTGGAGAACAGGGGAATACATTTTTAAGCATCGCAATCAGGAGCCCGCCTGGAGAACAAGGGAATACCTTTCCAAGTATCATCGTCAGGAACCCACCTAGAGAACAAGGGAATACCTTTTCAAGCAATCGCAAGCAGGAGCCCACCTGGAGAACAAGGGAACACTTTTCCAGCAATCGTAAGCAGGAGCCCACCTGAAGAATGGAGATATATTTCAAATTATAGCAATCAAGCAACATCAGGAGGAATGGCAAAACATCGCCAAGGCAACAACAAGAATTCCATTGGAAGAATACAAGATACAAGTTCAAGACAACACAAGAGCCAGTTTGAAGACATAAATAGGATCTTCTGTAATTCATAGATCATAGCTTAGGCTAGCTTCTTTTGTTTTACCATGGTGTAATAAGTAGGTCAGCGAGCAGTAACAGCAACAACAGCAGTGAAATCACCGCTCCTGGTAGTCCCAGCTACCAAACATTCCTGAACTATACTGACCTGATTCCTGTTTAGCCCAGGATATGTAGGCAGCCTCTGGAGCAGGGTGCGGTCAACTATTTCAAAATGCTTCACACGGAATATGCGAACGGGCAAAAATCTCTCATTTTCGCTCACTTGTCTTTGCACGAAAACTCTTCGTGTTTCCGGACAAAGAGGGGCAGCTGTGAGTACGTGATTTTTGCCCTAAGCAAATAATTCCAAAAGTTTCAAATAAAATGATTGATTGCATGATAATTCACATGAAAATACAAAAAATATGCACTTGCATTTAGGGATTTAATTTTACAATTTTAGTATTAATTAGGTATTAATTTGTTTTAGAACAAAATTTAAAGAAAATCACAAAAAATAGTTCCTAGGCACTTTTAATTGATAATTATTGCATTTATCTTTAAATATTAATTTTAAATAATTTTAGGAGTTAAATAGTTTAATTAGGTCTTTGTTTTAATTTTTATATTTTTATAAAATCAGAAAAAATACAAGATAAAAATACAAAAAATATAAAATGAAAATGAGTACAAAAAGAAAACAAAATAAAGAGTAAATAAAGAAAGAAGAAAGGAATGCCCTGAATTGGGGCTTTTAACTTTGCTTAGCCCAAGCGAAATCCTATCCCAAAAAGCTTACCAAGTCTAAAGATATTCAGGCCATTTCTAATCTTCTGTCGACTGGAAATCTGATCTACTGCTAAATCTAACTCAAACTCTAAGAGAACTCTAATGGAACAGGATTTCTATAGAGTTTTTCTACTTTTTTTGAGTGTTAGGTTTTTTTTTTAAAATTTGAATCTCCAATTTCAGATCTGTTGAGATTGCAGAGACTATTTTTGGGGGGGGAATTTTTTTTAAGTTCCAAAACTTGTGAAACAAGGCAAGTTAATGCTTATTTATAGGCAAACTTAGGGTGCAAACTTCAGATTTTCATTTTACTCATTAGTCCCTATTTTATTTTCATTTCTACCCCTCATTTTCTGACTTGTTATACAAGCAAATGCAATTATTTAGCCAAAGTTTACCCTATAGTCTATTCTAGAAGGTTCTATTCCCATTACAATTCCTATATTACCTTTTCTTCACTTCAAAAATTACCAAACCTGATGAAACTACCCTTTTCCAATATCCAAAATACCCTTTAACTATGCCGTAATTACTATCTTAATGACAATCCACTTGATATGCCCAAAATGCCCCTGAACCTATTTTGCAATTATTAACCCTTGATCTTGGTCTCAATTTACCAAATTATCATTATCAGCTATAACCAAATCGATTAAGTTAATCAATCACTAACTAATTAAGCTAATCCTACTAATGAATTGAAAACCAAAAAGTGAACTAAAGAATTATTGATACAATTACTGAACTAAACTAACTATCACTAACTAATTATCAAAGGAAATGGGTTATTAATTAATTCAAAATACTAAAATTCAAATAATGCCAAAACAGGATCAACTAAACAGATTATCCTAGTATTCAACTAATAATTCAAACTAAAACCATGAATCAAAACAAATTAAGATCTTAAAGGGACTAAACAAACAAACAGAATTGTATTCCCAAACAAAATCAAAACAGAGGTGATAAAAATCAATACAAAAGTTAACTATAACATACATTCATTAAACAAAACAGTCATAAAATCGATTTAGAACTCATGTAAGAAGAAAAAAAAGCAAAAACATATTAAATAACTTACTGATGAAAAATAAACTCCAACTAGCCGTTAATGTCCAAATCCTCCTGAGATTTCTGACACGTAACATCCCTAATCAGGTGTTTTCATAAGAAAACGCATGGTTAGGGGTGTTACGGTCCGAAATCATGAAGATTTTGAGTTAGCGTTTTTGGCCGGAAAATTTTAAATGGATATTTGACGAGTTCCAATAGAGTTTGAAAGAAAAGGCTAGTGGATTCATGTAGAGGAGGAGAAGGGGAATCTATGGTGTAAATATGGTGATGAACGGAGAGGGCTGCATGGTGGCCGGAAAATATTAAAATGCACATTCGAGCTGCTCCGGCAAGATTCGAGGCAAAAGACCATGGGGTTTGGGTAGAGAAAGAAGAAAGGATGCTGGGGTGTTAATTTGGTAAAGTTTGGCATAGGTAGTATTCGCCGCCGGTAGGGTTCCGGCGAAGGCGGCGACACTGTTTGAAGACTCAAGGCTAGGATTTGGGGCATAGGAGTTTGGGATTATGAAAGCGGAGAGTGTGGGGAATCTGGGTGTTTAATTTTTACGGCGTTTGGTGGTAGGCCGCCGGCGGAGACGATTTCCGACCGGCGGCGACGGCGGAGAGCGGTGGAGGGAGATGGGATACGAGGAAGATACAGATTTGGTCTCTATCCTGTAAAAGGGATTATTACATTTTTATGTAAAATGCCTGAACGGATCTGGACCGTTGGTTTGAGGGAGATGAACGGATAGGATCTCTTGACGCCAAAACGGCGTCGTTTCACCTTTAAGAAGGCAAACCGGGTCTGGGGCTGTTGGGATGATAATATTACCTTCCTAAATACGGGTGCACATTTATGTGACCTAAATCTAAATCTCAACAAAGTCGAGATGTGTCAAAAGCCACGGGTGCACTGATGCAACGTGGTTCGAGATACGTTTTCACGACGTTGCAATTCTTATTAAAAAATAAATATGTAAAAAGCGGGTTACTAATAAAAGGCACATAAATTAGAACATGTTTTGAAATCAGATAAAATCAAATACAACTGTTGAGCGACCGTGCTAGAACCACGAAACTCGGGAATGCCTAACACCTTCTTCCGGGTTAATAGAATTCCTTACCCGGATTTCTGGTTCGCGACTGTAATACAGAGTGAAACCCTTTCCTCGATTCGGGATTCAAACCGGTGACTTGGGACATCATAAATCTTCCAAGTGGCAACTCTGAATCTCTTAATAAACGAATCCCGTTTCGATTGTCCTTTAATTGGAAAAACTCCTTTTATTATGCCCTTCACGGGGTGTAGTAAGAGAAAAAAGGAGGTGTGATACCCAGCATGGACCGCGGTCACTTTTGCACAGTCCGTGGTACTTCCATCGTGGCTGCGTCCTTGTTTTGTGCATTCGGCGATACTAAGTACTGCAGCCTGTCCTTCCATTGTGTTCTGCAATCAATTGTGTCTTCCTCCTGTGTCACTCACATGTTTCATTACATGTGCTTAAACTAACAATGTTAGATGTGTGTTTTTGCATATCACAGTTAGATAAAAGGGCGGCAAACAATCATAACAACTCGGGAGAGGTGGTTCCTCCCGAGGAGGTAAAGGCAAGAGAATCGCCAAACTCACTCCCAGGCTCGAGAAAACATAAAAAAGACCTAAAAATTGATAAAAGTTGCTGATAAGGCTGCTTCTCATTCGTCGAGGAATGAGTATGTGCCATCCAAAAGCATCTCCTCAGATTCAATCCCAACTTACATAACCGACCCCCTCCACCTAGTTGATACCCCTTCACCATCACCCACTTCAAAAAAACCAGTGAATGTAGTCTCGGATTCTTCTAACAAGTCCGCAATCGGTAGTAGAAAATACTCCACCTCCCCACAGCTTCATTATCTGGGGAGAGTGTAGGCAAAAATAAGGGAGATGAGCCTTAGATTGGGGGTATTGAAAGAACTAGAAAACCTGAAGTTTGGGAAGATCGATTTGTCAGTCAAGTGGTGTTTCACAAGTTTAGGGAGTGGTGGCCGGTAAGGAAGTTGATACCGGAGAGAAGTTTTATTGACAGTGACCTTTTACCCCAGAACCCGAATGCGTAAAAGGAGTTTCGAACTAGACATGGCTGGGAGTTTTTCTCGGAGAAGTGCATAGATGCAAATGAGCATATGTTTAGGTAATTTTACTCTAATGTGGCTCACATTGTCAAGGATACTATGGCGACCAAAGTGAGAGACAAAGTAGGTTTGTTTGATGGCACCTCTTTGAATGACTATTTGGGGTTCCGAGATAAGGATGAGTCGCTTTATCTAGTAACGTTAGGGATAGGGGAGGAAGTCCGTCCTTGGTTGGCTCAGTTCTTAGCTATCCTGGGTACTGTGCCACTGTGGCTGCAAGTGGGGAACAAAATATTCCGGAACACCTTTAACTTTGAGGCTCGAGGGTGGTTGACATTTGTATGCAGTCGGCTTGACCCTTCTACCCACGATAATACTATTCCACTTACCCGGGCTGTTCTTGTTGCATCTATTATGGCCGAGTACCCTATCAATGTGGGTAATGTGATGTCGAGGGTGATTTCTTATACTGTGGGATAGGAGCATGACCGGAACTACCCTTTTCCCAACACCCTTTCTATGTATTATAGGGATCTGGAGGTCGAGAAGAAAAGGTATGACATCAAGCCCAAGCATGTGGCCCCTTACTCTTGGTACAACATGCAGGGCTCGGACAACCTTAAATCCAAGAACTACAAGCCACCTGCCTCTGTCCCAACTGGCCAGTCCGAGGAGCCAGTTGTTGTCGAGCCTTCCACCGAGCCTGCTGCCACTATATTTGTAGACTTGCCTCCAGGACCATCCTCTTCTGCTGGTCCCAGTACTTCAGCGGGCTCGGGGTTACCATCTTCAAAGACTCATCCCTTCACTGCCCATCAGTTGAGTTAGTCCTTTACTAGCTTGAACAACTGGATGTCGGCTGCGACTTCCAAGTTGTCCACTTTTTCCTCCACTATTCAGACTCGGGCAGCACCTCAGCCAGCCCAAATTCCTCAGTCCATCGAGGACACTTTGAAGAAGCTCCTAGAAACTAGGAAATGATTATGGAGACACAAGCCACTTTGACTACTGCTGTGGAGTCACATGTCAAGGCTCTAAAGGAGCTTTCTAAGGAGAACAGGAAGCTTAGGAAAACACGGGCTTCTAAGGAGTTTGTGAAGCAGATCAGGACAGATGTGGACAAGCTATTGGTAGATCAGATGCTTTAGACTTGTTATTCGGGGACCCAACCCCAGATCCAGCAACACCAGTAGCAGAGGCACCGCAGGAGCAGGCACCCAGGCAGCCTAGGAAGAAGAGGAAGCTCCCCAGTACAGCTGATGTAGTGATTAAGGTGGCAGTCCCACAGGAGACCCCTTCTAGTTTGCCACATGCTGCACCTAGCATTCAGCCGCTCCAGAAACAGGTCCTAGTCCCAGCAGCTGAGCACCAGGAGTTTGAGAACCAGTCTGAGGTTCCTACCAATACAAAGGACCAGGGCACCACTGAGAATCCCATACATACGGACCAGTCCTAGGGAGATCTTCTATATCCTTTCATTGATTTTTATGCTTATTTGGGTAGTTGGCATTAGGGATAATGCCATCTCTTATTCGTAGGGGTGCGCCCTACTTTTTGATTATCTGGATGACTGTATATATAGATTGATAGCTTTTGCTTTACTTTGATTTTCTATTTCGAGCTGTATATAACTTTACATTTAGATACCTTTATCGTACTTTTATTCTCTCTTTTGGTCTGTATATAAAGTTACATTTCTGTATATATTTATCCCCCGTTGTATATTCTACTCCCCTATTGTACATATTTAACCAGTTTTCTATTTTTGTAAATTTTTTCGTTTTTAGCTTTATAGATAGGGTCGTAGCCTTTTGTTTTGTTTTTGGCGTTTTCAATAAGCCCTTGATTTTCTTAATGCCACGGTTCTTTCCAAGGGTGGAGTAGTGTGCGAACTGAGTGGCTCTTCCCAATGATAGATGGCGTGGCAACCTTCTTAAGGGTTTGAGTCCGTTTTTGATTTTTTCTTTTTGTTTTTTGATATTTGTAGTTAAGGGTACTTCAAGCAAAGCTTCACTTGGGCCTAGCACATTTGCCTTTAATCCTATGTTCAAAGACATAATGTTGTGTTTAGGATAGTTAAAGTCGTGGCTTTGAGACTCTTGTGTTGACCAAACAATCATCATGTGGTCTTTTCGGACCATTGTGTGCTTAAATCGTAACTAAGGTCGTTGTGGGCCCTCGACTCGATGTCTTTAGCAATCCTTGAGTGTGTGCGGTGAGAAATCGAATTGTGAGTCCAAGTCCCGAGCTAATGGTCTAGAACTTGTCCTGAATGTTTGTTGAGGCAAAATCATAGGTAAAATTTAACTTGAGAAGTGATTATAGGCTCTCCTTGATCCAAATGCCAAGTTGAACAATTCCATGGCCTACCAATGGGATGATCCCTAGTTAACCTTTTTTAGCCTTGAACCTTTTTCTTTCAAGAACCGATGCTACAAGCCTATACCCGTTCTTAATGATACCCTCTCTTGGCACCCAAATCTTCCCTTGAGTAATGGCAAATGTCTAAGTTTGAGGGAAGAGACAAGAAAGGAAACAAAGTGGTAAAAGGTACAAAAGCAAAAGAAAAGGAAGGCAATGAAAAAGAAAGAGAAGAAAAATATAAAAAGAAGACCAATGTGAACAAGAATAAAAAAGTGATTCAAGCAAAACAATAGTGAAAAAGGTGTGGAAAAAGTAGAAAAAGGAGAAATGCTCTGATTACATAAGAAAGAGTGACAATATGTCCCTCTAACCCCTTGAAAAGAAGTGAAGTACTCAAATTAGTCAAGAAAGTGTGCCAAAATGAATCAGAAGAAAAGCTTAAGGGAAGATTGAACTCACTTGAACAAAAACATGTCCTACCCTTACCCAAAAGCCTTCACAGTGACTCCACAAAAGCCCTATATGATCTTGAGTTGAAGGAAGCCTACATTAGTGGATACTTACATAAGGGGCAAGCATATGGTACATAGAGCCGGACTTGTGACCTTCTTCTTGAGAGAGATGAGTGAATGTCCATCAACCTCGGTTTGGGTGTCAATACTCTAAAAGGTAAGGTTTGCTTAGGGAGAGTTGAGGAAGTGTGAGTTTAGGTTCCACAACGACCAAAGTAATTGAGAGAAGTTCTTTGATGAAATGTGTCAAATCTTGATGTTCTTGTGTCACACTTGATCCATAGTTTTCCATGTCTAAATGTGTTAATGATGCATTCGTATTGAGGGCAATTGTTAGTCCCAATAGATGCTTGTTGAGGTTACTTTAGGATAGCGAAAATTTCTTGGATGTTCCTTTAAGGGGTGGGTCTTATTTTGTTTGCTTGAGGACACGCAAAGGTTTAAGTTTGGGGGAGTTGATAAATAGGATTTTAACATGTTTTATGCCCCTACTTGCCTATGCTTTGAGTATAAATTGCTACAAAATAGTCCCAAAATGCTCACAGGTTGTGCTTGATTGCAGGTTTGAGCGACAAAGTGACGAAATGTTAAATATCAGCTCAAAACAGAGTGAAACCTGCTCAAGTATCAAAGACCAAGTGAAGTTAAGGAAAAAGGGACTAGTGCAGACCGCGCAACTATGACAGCGGCCGTACTAGGAGGTTCAGAGAGATGGCATCTTCAGTTTGATAGTCACGCGGCCGCAGTTGGATTCTTGCGGCCTGCGCCCATGCTTCGCGGCTGCTTCACGCTTTCACGTGGCCCGCATGAAGGAGATTCAGAGAACCTGTCATTTTCCCAAGTCAAGCTACACGGCCCGCGGTCGTTGCCATGCGGTCCGCGCCAGACCTCCTCTGCGGTCCCATTACCCTTTTTTGCGGTCCGCGTCCCTCAAGTTTAGAGAGAGAAATAGTGAAGTCCAAGAGCCAGTGCGGTTGCAGTCGTGTTTGTGCGGCCCGCGCTAACCCTGAAGGGGTATTTTTGTCTAGTTATTCCAGCCCACTATAAATAGAACATTTTAACATTTTTAAGAAGTTTTTTTTATGCTCTAAATGCAGCTGAGCTCGTGAGACCGAATATTGTAGCCATTTTTTGCACTTTTTCTCTTTATTATTGAAGATTCTATTTAGTAATTAATTAATATGTTTAGTACCTCATCTATTTCTTATGTTTCTTCTTTAATTATGTCTAGCTAAACCCATTAGCTAGGGTTATGGCTCAACCCTAGTGTGGGTAATTGATGGGTGTTGCATTTTAACGATATATTGATATTGGGTATTTGTTATTTGGGTTGATTATATATTTTAATTAAGGATTGGTGGTTGCAAACACTGATTCTAGCTTTATGGGTTTAACTCTTCTTGAGAAAAAGAGACCATGACCCCAAAATTGACCCAACAAGGAATTGGGATGGACCCATGAGAAATGACAGTCCCAATTAACGGGTTAAATCTTGAGAGAGTAATCACCCTACTTGAACCCTAGTTGCTTGGTCTAATTGGCCTACCTAATTGGTCTCGAGAGAGTCAATTGGGCAAAATCGCTCTCTCTACCGAGAGGTGGGAGAGTGGGCACAATTGTACAACGGTTATAGCATAAGCCCCAAATATGTTAGTCTATCCTTAGTAGCATCTACCCTTTAATTAGCCACCTAGGTAATGCCATGACCCTAGTGCCTTTCTCCTATTAATTACAACTTAGCGACATTCCTTTAGCATAATTTATTTTAATCCTTAGTTTATAATAGTAGTTATAAATATAAAAACCCAAAAATGTTTGAAATGCAATTAGAAGCACAAACACATCTCTAGGCTAAACAGAAAATACAACTCCACTACTAGCACCATGTGGAAATTCGATCCCGAACCACTATTCGGGTAAAAGCTGTTGCGACCCGCTCTTCCTATATTCGTGTAGCATTGAGTCGGTAGCGATCAGGCCCTTCATTCCCTAGTCTCCTTTTGCCAACATTAGGGCTTCAATCCCTGAGTTGAGCTTTATAAACATAGGGCTTCCATTCCCTAGTCGCCTTTTTACCAACATTAGGGCTCCAATCCCAGAGTTGAGTTTTTAGACATAGGGCCTCCATTCCCTAGTCGCATTTTGCCAACATTAGGGCTCCAATCCTTGAGTTGAGTTTTTTAGAGGGCCTCCATTCCCTATTCGCTTTTTACCAACATTAGGGCTCCAATCCCTGAGTTGAGCTTTTTAGACATAGGGCCTCCATTTCCTAGTTGCCTTTTACTAATATTAGGGCTTCAATCCCTGAGGGCCTCCATTCCCTAGTCGCCTTTTACCAACATTAGGGCTCCAATCCCTGAGTTGAGTTTTTAGACATAGGGCCTCCATTCCCTAGTCTCCTTTTGCCAACATTAAGGCTCTAATCCCTGAGTTGAGCTTTTTAGACATAAGGCATAAGGCCTCCATTACCTAGTCGCCATTTACCAACATTTAGGGCTCCAATCCCACAGTTGAGCTTTTTAGACATAGGGCCTCCATTCCCTAGTCGCCTTTTACCAACGTTAGGGCTCCAATCCCTCAGTTGAATTTTTAGACATAAGGCCTCTATTCCCTAGTCGCCTTTTACTAACATTAGGTCTCCAATCCCTGAGTTGAGATTTTTTAGACATAGGGCCTCCATTCCCTAGTCGCCTTCGCCAACATTAGGGCTCCAATCCCTGAGTTGAGATCTTTAGACATAGGGCCTCCATTTTCTAGTCGTCTTTCCCAACATTCGGGCACCAATCCCTGAGTTGAGTTTTCTAGACATCGTGCCTCCATTCCCTAGTCGCATTAAACCAACATTAGGGCTCCAATCCCCGAGTTGAGCTTTTTAGACATAGGGCCTCCATTCCCTAGTTGCCTTTTACCAATATTAGGGCTCCAATCCCTGATTTGAGCTTTTTAGACATAGGGCCTCTATTCCCTAGTCGCCTTTTACCAACATTAGGGCTCCAATCCTTGAGTTGAGTTTTTAGACATAGGGCCTCTATTCCCTAGTCGCCTTTTGCCAACATTAGGGCTCCAATCCTTGAGTTGAGCTTTTTAGACATAGGGCCTCCATTCCCTAATCGTCTTTTACCAACATTAGGGCTCTAATCCCAGAGTTGAGTTTTAGACATAGAGCCTCCATTCTCTAGTCGCCTTTTGCTAACATTAGGGCTCCAATCCCTGAGTTGATCTTTTTAGACATAGGGCTTCCATTCCCTAGTCGCCTTTTACCAACATTAGGGCTCCAATCCCTGAGTTGATCTTTTTAGACATAGGGCCTCCATTCCCTAGTCACCTTTTACCAACATTAGGGCTCCAATCCTTGAGTTGAGTTTTTAGATATAGGGCCTCCATTCCCTAGTCACCTTTTACCAACATTAGGGCTCCAATCCTGAGTTGAGATTTTTTAGACATAGGGCCTCTATTCCCTAGTCACCTTTGCCAATATTAGGCTCCAATCCATGAGTTGAGATTTTTAGACATAGGGCCTCCGTTCCCTAGTCTCCTTTGCCAACATTAGTGCTCCAATCCCTGTCTTGAGTTTTTTAGACATAGTGCCTCCATTCCCTAGTCGCCTTTAACCAACATTAGGGATCTAATCCCTTAGTTGAGTTTTTATATAGGGCTCTATTCCCTAAATCTTTCCCCTTAAAGGCAAACAATCCTGATTTTATTACTTTCAATAAAAATAGCTTAGATTTTGTTGCAAATAACTCACGAAATTTTCTTAGTGAAAATCGGGGCAGAAAAATTTCGATCGTTTGTTTGTTTTGGGTGTCTGAGCAGGTTTGACCACGAGGCACAGGGTTTGAGATGACCAAAAGAATGAGTCTCAGTCCAAAATAAAGAAAATAAGAAAAGGAACGAAAAGAAATAAATTCAAAAGTTTGAAGCGGAGAGAGATGCGTACTGCTCAAGATTTGATTAAAGTCACAAGCTTCGCATGTCCCGCCTTGATACGAAACTGAAGGTAGAACTAGCACCTACAGCTGACGAGCATCAAGATTCAGATCGGAGTTCACAGCAAGAACCAGCTAAGACTCAAGATCAAACTTTAAGAGATTTATAGATAGGAATCTTGTAACTCGTAGTTGATATGCTTAGCTAGTTTAGCTTATTATTTTCCATTTTTGGCGTAATAAGGAGCTCGACAAGCAGAAACAGTAGCACCAAAAGTGAAATCACTGCTTTCTCAGCAGTCCCAGCTACCAAAACTTCCAGAACTATACTGACCTAATTCCTTTATAGCCTAGGATATGCAGGCATCCTTTGAAGCAATGTTCGGTTAGACTCTTTTTCATAAATGTTTCTCATGGAGTTTCAAACGGGCAAAAATCCTTCATAATTGCTCATTTTATCTTTGCTCGAAGACCCTTCGTGTCTCCGAGCAAAGAGAGGTAGTTGTGAGCACGTGATTTTTTTCCCACATGGGTTACTCCTACGGAATTCCAATAATTAGGTTTCTTCCTTTAATTGTTTGTTATTTTAGGAATTTTATAGGATTTTTTATTTAATTATTTGCATTTCTGTACATATTTAAGTTTATTTAAATTATAAAAATATCAAAATATCATGAATTGCATTAGGATTTATTTTTATATTTTTTAGGAGTAATTAATTAATTATTTTCCTTATTAAAAACAAAAATTACAAAAAAATGGCTAGTTTCTACATTTTTTCCATTTTATTGATTTTTTCTCTTTTAATTTAGGATTAAAGTAACTTTTATAATTTTGTAAATAATTAATTAGTTTAATTTTTCATATTCTTGGAGATTTAGGATTTTCGATTATTAGGATTTTTAATAAAAAAATTATTAAAAAAGGGGGAAAAAGAAAAAAAAGAATTTTGAAAGAAATTGGGGAAATTTGATTTTGGGCAAAATTGATTGAAATTGCCCCAGCTCAGTTGAATCCCCCAAAATACCCTGCCAGGCCCATAAAAAACCTAGCCCAAATCACGACCATACTCAGTCCACCCCGCAAAGCCCCTAAACGACCCCGTTTTGTAAAGATTTGATCTCGACCGTTGATTTTTACCAATCCAATGATCCGGAACTGGGTAGTTAGTATATATATATATATATATATATATATATATATATATATATATATATATATATATATATATATATATATATATATATATATATATATATATATATGTCCTAACATGACCTACCCTCCCCCCCAGAACCCCTCTCATCGTCTCTCACACATCCTCAGAGAACCCTAACAAAACCCCACCGTGAACCGCCGCCTGCCGCCCACTGGAAATCGCCTACGGTGACATCTGGCGGCCAATCGCCACCATTTTTACACCACAGATTCCCCTTCATCTCCTCCTTCCAAATCTCTACTCCTCTTTCATCGAATCCCCGCCGAGCTCTTCAAATCTTGAATCGAAAGAGCCAGCCAAAACCCTAAGTCATACAAAAATTCCCAAATTGACACCATGGGAACCCCGTCCTATCCTCATCCTAAATCCCCAACAAATTTTCTTTGAACCCCCATTGAATGACTCGAATCTTGGATCTAAGATTCAAACCAAAAAACCTTAAACCTCTTTTTTTTCTTTCGCTAGTCGGAGTTTGGTCAAATGGACTTCAAAACCTTCATTAATTGACTGTTCTCTTCAAGAACAGTCAATTAATGTTGGTCCAAAGTCCATATTGCTTCCAGAGTTTTGGATGAGACCCTGTTTCGATCCTGGGCCGATTTTTGATCGGGTAAAAACCCTTTTCTTCCTTTCTTTTAATCGTTTGATTTTGGTTTCTATTTTGTCTCTTCTTTTCATGTTTAATTTTTCTTTTTTTTTTAACAGCATGATTAGGCTTTTCTTCTTTTGTTTGCCCTTTTTGTGTTAGTTGATTAATTCCTGAAGTTCCTACTAATTAAAGCATGTTTAAAAGTTCAGACTCGTCTTAGGTTTATCCATCTTTGATTTTGATCTGGTAGTTTCTTTTCCCCTTCTTTTGCTTGTTTGATTTTTGATTTCTATTTCCCCTCTGCATACTTGACTGTTCTTATTTTTAGCAGCATGTTTAGTTTTTTTTTTAGTTTCAAATTATTTCCTCTTCTTTGTCTAATTCGTTTTAGTTTCATTCAGCAAATTGCATAAGTTTAGATATTAGGTTAATTGTTTTTCTTCCTTGTTTATTGCTATTCTGTTTTGAATGCAATTTTCCTTTAAAGATAATGCATGTTCATTCACTAACTAATTTAGTTTTAGCCTTAAATATTGCATCAACACTTCTTTTTGAATCATGTCAATTTAGGTTTTACCATTTGTATGAACATCAGTAGGACTTAAGGGACCTGAGTAAACATAGAAAGAATCTGAAATAAATAGTAATTTAAAGGGTAAAACTGGATTTTTATTTAGGCTAAAATCAGAAGGTTCTAGTATTTAGGATAGCTGTCTCTATCCTTAGCAAAAATGCTGATATTGGATAATAAAAAGGACAAACAGCTGTCAAAAGGTGCTGTACTATTCTGAAAATTTAAAATAAGGTAAGAATATTCTCTTTTTAGATGCTCTTTAGGCACTCTATATAAAGAAAACATTCACTCACTCACACACAGATTTTCCAGCACTGATTTACTGCACCAAAATCATTCTCTCTTCTGCTGAAAAGACTAAGTTTCAAACTTTGAGAAAAACTTTCCTCTTTGGTTTTTCTGAAAATCTGAAAATGACTTGAAGTAGAAGAACTTCTCTTGGTCTTCTTGAGTTGGAATCTCTGGGTTTTTGAAAGTTGAATTTGGTTTCTTATTTGGCTGCATGTTGTTGCTCACTATTTTGGAAGAATCAGTTGTTCTAGTGACCTTTATTTGGTCTTGTTTGAATCATCTCTAGGTATGTAACCATGTTTTTGGCTTTGAGAATGATTCTACTTGTGCAATCTGAAGTTATTCATGACTATGTGTGTATGGATGTATGTGTCAACAGTAGAAATTAATGTGTTTGTTCATTATTCTTCATCAGCTTTCCATATGTCTTTCTATACATTTCCGTATGTAGAAAAAATATTGTTAAAATAGCATAAGTAGCTGTATCTTATAACAACATTTATGTTTAGTTTGTTTATAATGCTTTCTTTCTCTCCTTCATCCGATTTCTCTTATTCCAAATTACTGCTTTTATTTGTCTTTTGATTGTTTGATCATAAGCTGTAGCCCATTGGTCTAGCCACCAGTTGGTTGGACCAATTGTCTCTGAAAGCTTTTAAGGTGGGATTTATATGTTTGGGAAAGAACATGAGGCTGCTAGGATTTTGACCTGAAATCTTTAATGATTTATGTGTTTAACCTTCAATATGGTTAAACTCATGAACAATCATCTTCTTTTTTATTATTATTTCATTCTTAAGCTTTAACCTAGGTCTGTCAAGGTAGTATGACTAAAGTAATCTTGTGAATCTGACCTTTTCCATGGTTAGATCCATGAGATACTTAGGAAACAAGGCTGATTTAGCCACAAGAAGTCTCATGTTGGGAGGCCGGGCAAGTAGCTTTGTAAGAAGTAGCTCTGTAGCTGAGTTCTTGCAGATTTGGCACATTAGATTCGAAGAAGTAATGAAAGGGAAACCTGGAATCAGTAGAAGCCTTCATTTTTACTGTATTTTTGTTCCTTTATAATTCTTTGGATTATCATCTCTTAATGTGTGGGATACTTTAGCAGTTTAAATTTTATTATATAATTTTTGGACTTACAAATTTGTAAATTGGACTATTAATTTTTAAATCCAGATTAGTTATCAGTAAGCCTACAAAGTGGGCTATTTTATTTGTGCAATAAATATATTCAGAGATGTAACGACCCGGCCGGTCGTTTTTGGAATTTATGCCCCAATCCCCCATTAACTACTTTTCCCAAGTTCATTTCTGCTATTTTGGTTTGCCGGGACGTTCGGTATTAGGATTCGGAGTGTTTAGGTCACTTAGTCCCTAAATGAGGGCTTAAGAGTTGAAAAATGGTCTGTATTTGGAATAATGTGAAGATGACCTCGGAATGGGAATCCGATGGTTCAGTTAGTTCCGTTAGGTGATTTCGGGGTTGGGAGCGTGTTTAGAATGTAATTTGGAGGTCCGTAGCTCGTTTAGGCTTGAAATGCCGAAGTTTGGAATTTTGAGGTTTCCGGTCCAATAGTG